>AYEL01071532.1:0-46565 GCA_000484575.1 Olivierus martensii
AAAAAACAAAACATTATACAATTATCTAAACTATAATGATGATAATTTCAATACTGAGTTTTTATAACTTGTAAAGAGCATAATAAAAAATAAAATTTTCTTCTGTGTTTAATAAAATGGAAAGTGAAAGAATACAGATCGCATTACTCATGTCAAGTACGTCATAGAAATTCTCCCCTGTGTGAAATATTCCCGACCCCTATTTCTACCGCGATAAGAACAGTCTACTTCATTACAAGCTGCTCTGCGGAGATTTTCCAGACTTTACAATCGAAACTACTTCCTCTAATACAGCCCCTACGGTAGATGTCAAAACCTTTCTGTCATAGATTGTACATCTCAAATAGTGGCAATCTGGCAATAATGCCCTCTGAAGCAGGTAGGTATGTAGGGACTTAGCACACAAAAGAGTTTTTGAAACATGGGAAGAGCAAGAATTAGGATCTCATCTAATTTCATTTAAGTTCTGTCAAACACATTATAGATAACCTAAAATTTAAACAGGTGCTGGAAAATGCCATAAGTTTATTGTTGGGTATCAAATTTTTTAACCTTATGATTATGGGAATAAGTCCCATTGTTTAGTTTCCATTAAAAGATGTCAATAAGTAAATTATTACTAAATCATTTTAAAATTTAAATTAAGGTCATTGAACTGAAATTGAATGACACAGGAAGTAAGTAATGGCCAATTGGCCAATGCTAGACATTGATGTAAATGTGCACAGTGGGTCTGCAAAAATGAAATTCATTTCATGACCTCAAAGTGCTTTATTTGAAGCTTTTTTGAAAAATCATTGCTTTGTCTTAGAATATCTTAAAAAAAATCAACTGATGTGAAAGAAGAAGAAAATAATGTGTGGCAACTTCTGGCATAAATTGTGCTACATAATTAAATTTACATGTTATTTTATGTAATTTCTGTGATTTTTTTATTTTTTTATATTTTAAAGATTTTCTAACTTAAAAATGTTTTCTTGTATCATACACAATTATTTGTATTTTCTGTTTTTATAAGAAGTAAAACATTTAATTAGAATTTGATATTTTGTTTTTATAAGATAAAGTACAAGCCCTTTATTAAAATTTTCATAGCTCAACACTCAATAAAATTAAATGAAAGATCAGCATTTCCAATTCTATTCATTTAATTAAACATGTTGATACTGATTAATGAGAAAAACATTTCACTGAGAGTGAGAGATATGATTTTAAAATGATATTTTTAAATGTTTTTTAATTATATGAAAAATAAAAAAAAATTGGAAATTTTGTCCTAAATTGATAAATTATGATATAAAAAATTTTTTAATTTTCAAATACAGTCAAACCTTGGTTCACGAACTTAATTCGTTCTTGAAGGTCGTTCATAAATCAAAACTATTTTCCTCATAGAATTAATGTAAAATAGTTTAATCCATTCCTGGACTCCAGATGATTGCTTATTTCCTGGACTCCAAATGATTACAGTACTTTGTGTACAAGTTCTTAACACAAAACCAATGGAAACCATTAAATCTATCACAAAAAAGATAAACATAACACTAAACAAATCAAATATAGACAAAAACTTAATTTAGTTTTATCGTACCTGTATTGAGGAGAGTTGATGGTGGATGATAAGTGGAAGATGGTGAGAAAATGAAATGTTATTGTTTGGAAGAGTTTTTTCTGTTTCTTTCTTTTTCTTTTTTCTGTTTCTTTCTTTTTCTTTTTTCTGTCTCTTCGTACCACTTGATTCTGCTTTAGACCCACTGGGCCTCTCTCACTAAAAAGTTGTTTGGTGTCATTTGTTTTTATTTGTTTTAAAATATTTCTAAAGTGACACATGGCATTATCATTGAAAATGTTTATGTTGATGGCTTGTGTGTTTGTAATTCAAGACACAGTATGTCATCTGAGATGCTTTGTGTTTGGAAAATTTGTTCATAAACCAAATTGTTCATAATCTGAGGCATTTGTGAATCGAGGTTTGACTGTATATTTTGAGATATATATATAAGTTGAGGATTTTTTCTAAAAAAAATATTTCTGAAGAAAAGGGTCAATTTATATATGGATTGGATGGTAATATAAATAAACAAGCACTATGACAGGAACAAAAATAACCGAAACACATAAGTTTCACAGTAGTAGGGCTTTCGATTTTTATTTAAATCCTCTTCAGCTACATAAAGATAAGAAATTCTTATCTTTATGTAGCATCTTTATATAGCTGAAGAAGATTTAAATAAAAATAGAAAGCACTACTACTGTGAAACTTATGTGTTTCAGTTATTTTTGTTCCTGCCATAGTGCTTGTTTATTTATAGTATGTATCTTCTCTAGGCAGAGTATTAATTGCTATTTTTGGATGGTAAAATTTACTGATTCATTCATGCCACATTCCCATTTTATCTTCTAACAGCTATGCTCCACCATATTTATTTCTATCAAAGATCATCATCATACTGATCCTTTTAAATTTTTATTAAAAAAATGTGGATCTGTATATATTGAAATACTTCTTACTTTAAGTATTAAATAAAAGTAAACAAAAGCCAAATAAGTAAGATAAATCGTTTATTTAAAAACATTTTCAGCTATCCACATAGCCTGCATCAGTTGAAATATAGATCAAAGAAGCTTCCTCCATCCTTTCTCATCTGGCCAAATCGGGGAATGAACATTTTTTAATAAACGATTTATCTTACTTATTTGGATTATTGTTTACTTTTATTTAGTGGATATGGTATGACTGTACATAAATTAATATACAGGGTGTCCATAAAATATTTGTAATATAACAATATTTAATATTTTTTGAATTTAATAGCATAATCATTTATTGTTTTCAGCATGTTACAAAGATTTTTAGATAAATTTTTTTTTTGAGATTTGAGAATGATGAAAAATCTTAATATTTCTTTGATATTTTCTGCTAAACAAACATTTCAATAAAATCATATTATAGAGAAATGCAACTGGACACAACAAGATTGCATTCTGCTCTCCATCCATTTTTTTCTTTGAGTGCATCACATCATGCTATTTTGTGCTATGAGTCTACCATTTTGTCTAAGTGATCCTAATTATTCCAGCAGTGAACAGGATTAAAAATTTTATCAGTTTATTTTAATAAATACACCCATACCTTGCTTTATGGCCTAGATACATTCTGGAAAAGTTGGCTGTAAAGCGAAAAGCTGTATAATGAATCAATTATTTTGTTACAAATTCAATTGGATCTGTTCCAATTTTTTATAAAATAATATAGTTTTTAGTTCATAAAGCATTTTATTCTTTCTGTTTTTTATAAAAATGCTTACATAAAAATAAAAGTACAAAACAAGTAATAATAAACAGAAATTCAAAAAATAAACATATAAATTAAAAAGCAAAAGAAATCATATGCACATATGTATATAATAAAAAACAAAAAAAAAATGTTTAAAATTATTTTAATCTGATGAATATTAACATGAAGAATCAGTAAGCTATAATATGCTGCCATCATCACTTTCCCCTGTTGTGGATTGACCCAGTTTAAAATATTGGTCCAACAGTATTTTCGTGAGGCAGAATGTAGCAGCACTGCCTAAAGGGAGAAACTGGAACTCTTGTGAAGTGAGTAAACAGAAAGTCGTTAACAGTACAGCATTGTTTTTGGCTGTATAACGAAACATTATGGGCCATAAATCAAAAAAGTGCCATAAGTAAAAAAAAAGTTATAGCAAAATTCCGTATAAAGAGCAGCCATATCGCGAGGTATGGGTGTATCATATTCTAACAGTTGAAGTTAGGGCTTCTGCTTATACATGGGTTTCACATTTTTATCAATTTTCAAACTCTGAAGTTGGAAGGTCAGCCTATACATGGATTGGCTTATACAGTATATAAGTATATATAATTATATATTATATGATTTGAAATTCTTATTATTTTATTATAATTGATAATAATAATACTGAAAATTTTATTAGTTTTGCTTTTGTTGTTATTGAAAGATGGCAACAGGAAATTAAGGGGAAAGGATATCAATTATGGTGGTAAATGGAGCTGGGTCAAATTGCACAAGGAATTTTTGGATATAAAGGAAAATCAATAAAGAAATATTCTGCTTGATTATTTAGAACTTGTATTTATTTAGATAAAAATGATATGTTCCAATTTTTTTCTCAATTTACAATTTTTTTTTAGATTTTTAACTCAATTGAGCTATGCATGGCAATCAATTTCTCATATGCACTCCCTTAAAAACTTGTATGCATGTCACAAATGTACAGCTTAGAGGGAACATTGAAATGAATCATTTTGTATTAAGAATTAATTAAACCACTGTCTTGATAAATAAATATTAATCGTAGCACTAAGATAGGTACAGTAAAATAAACAACTATACAATCGCAGAAAATACTTTCGGTTTTATTAAACTCACTTCAGTCTGCATACAAGTGTTTGAATTAATAGAGATCAAAAGAATAATAGAATAAAAACTTAAAATTTAAAATTAATTGTTTGATAAAAAATTTAAGCAAAAAACAGTATAAATATATATATATATAATACTAATTAAATTATATAATGGTAAAAATATATAAATACATAGACAGCAGGTACTAGCACATATGAATCATTTTATATTGTGATCAGATATCAAGGCTGAATATTTTATCAGCTATATCATAAGGTTCACTTACACTGCTGCTTATGAATTTCAAACAATTATAGACTTTAAGCAGGAATAATTTCTGTTCAAAGTGCTATAATCATTTGGATTTTTTTAGCTCCCATATATTTTAAAACTAATAGTTTTTCAATTAATTGATATGATTTTGGATTTTTTGAATGTATTAGAAAATTCATTAAAAATGGCTGTATTTTCCAAAAATATTTTGGACATTAATAAAAAGTTGTTGATTCTAATTTAAGCAAGTTTTGATACAGTGAAACCTCAATTCATCATTTTCATTGGGACTTCTGGAAAAAACTATGAATGCAAGAAAATGATAGATGTGGAAGCCTTTATAAAAATGAAAATTAGATTAAAAGATAATATTAACAATAATATAAAGCACTGTAAAGGATTGATGACATATGTTGAACCATGTATAGTATGTAATCAACTTGGTTTTCACCAAGTTGATTACATGCTATACATGATTCAACATGCAAAGTGAAATGATTCACACTTACAGGCAATATTGCCAAATCTGGTTTATGAAATCACTAAGTATAAGAGTAAAAGTAGCAAAATTTTTATATCAACAATAATAATTTTTTTCACTAAAAGGAATTTAAAAGTTTACTAAATCTGTCAGAAATTTTAAACTATATAATATTTTGTAATAAAAAAAAATTAAAAAGTCACCAGATCTGGCAGCATACAAGGCTGCTCCATTCTTAGGGACAAGATGTGTGGCACATGATGATGCCAAATGCCTAAAGTGGCAACAAAGTTTTGAAATTTTACAAATTTGAAATAAACCAATGCAAGATCTGTTTGCATGAGGGTGTTCATGAAGACTTGGCATAGAGTTAGCAACATGTGCACAGAGAAGTTTTTTAAGTTGAAATCAGATTCTCGCCAGTAAAAGTTTAGTTTATTTTATCTCTTGCAGTTAGGTGCATTATGTCACAAACTGATCAGATAAGAATGTAGATTGAAGTAGAAATTGTGGCTCACTGCTCATACTGTACTTTTATGTTAGTGAGCATGGATGGTGAGTGATGATTACAATGTGACACAATGATGACACTGATTGCTGCTTAACCATAAAAGTCAAATCAAATTTTTACCAACATATATGTGTGTGTGGGTGTGGTATGCTCATTCTTAAAAATGATCAGTCCAAGATTAATGTTCTTAGGACTAAAATTTCAGACCAATAGATGCAAGAAAACAGCAAATCAAGGAACAATTGATATGGATTTAATTTCCATAATTTAAATAGGGTTTATTCAGGCACTCTAGAAATTGAATGACATTTCTGGAAAAGGGATACATGTAAAAATGATACAATTGAGATTTCACCGTAATTCTGTTCTTAACTGAAAAGAATTATATCATAATTTGTTTGTTCAGTTGATATTCAATGACAATTTATTGAATGAATTTTCATGAACATCATCTCCCATACATTGTCATATATTATTCTAAACAGCTAAATATCATCTCCTTTATATTGTACTATTTAAATTCAATTTTGCCTAACAATTATAATATTTTCTGAAAAATGATACTGCAGCTATCAATTTTTCAGAAAATAATATTGAATCTATTAATGTTCTATGAATATTTTATATATTTTTCATGAATTTTATTGTTATTGTTTATATCTAGTCAATTAATAAAATATTTTATTAAAGAAAAAATAAATAATTTTAGTGAAGAAAACATATTGTTGAAATTAGTGATAATACTTTAGAAAGTATTAAAAGTTGAAAGATTTAAAGAAATGGTGGTTAAGAGGGGACTAATGTACAGTCACTTCCAAAAAGGTGTTTACTGCTTTGCAGGGGCTGAGCTTATCAGAAGTTGATCAGTTATAAAATCTGTCAATTTGAACCTGCATAGTGGAAACTAAAAATGGATGCATTTGTTCTGACTAAGAATAGGGGTGAGATATACGAATGAGATGGATTGATTACAGTACTTTAAACTGAAAAGACTAATCGCTGCTCACTATTTCAAGCTAGGCAGACTTTGTAGTTATGAATTGAATAAATAGATAACACGCTCTAATATCATTTTTTAAATGTTGAATATTGGTAATTATGAATATGATATTTACAGATTTATTTTTTTAACTGATATAAATATATCAGATTTTTTTGCTGTCATATATTATATTTAAACTATATATAGAGTTTTTTATATATTCCTGTCGAGGATAAAAATGAAATTTTATTTGCATAAACATAATTTTTCTGAAGCTTAAACTGAAAAAAAATTTCATATTGGGAATGGCAGCAATGTTTTATGAATTATAATAACTAGATTTATAAGTTGTGTGTGTGTACATGAAGGCAATTATTTTGGTAAATCTCAAGCAAATATATTTATATATGACTACTTCAAGATAAACATTTAATGATATAATTAAAATAATTAATAAAGTATTTCATAAGAAATAATTTTTTAAAATGAAATTTTGTAGAAACTGAGATTAGCATTTATATCTTTACAAATCAAATGTAATTGTTTATAATGTTTTGGGTGAAAACAATAAAAATACAATAAGTTATATCTTTATTAAAATAAATAGAACATAATACATAAATATATAACAATTGAAATCTGTTATACTTTGCTTTTATAGTGAACTTTCAGAAAGACATGATGGAACATAAACTATAAATTTGACTATCGAACACAAATATAAACTCTTATAACTATAAATTTCACTATCCAACACAAATATAAACTCTTATTAGAAAATTTAGTAGAAATCCAAAACAGACATAATAATACAAAATTCATTTTGACAACCAAAGCAAGTGTAATAAAGGAAAATTCATTTTGACACTCATGTTCAATTTTTATGTTTTCTTTTTTAAAAACCGACAATAAAGTTGTCATGGAAACTAAATAAATATCATTTGGTTTTTATCGTTTGGTCAATCAACAGATATTAAACACTTTATCAATGAGAATTGTTTGGAACAGTTTTTAATTTTATTACAAACACAGAAAGAAATATACATTTTCAAATAAAACAATAAAATAAAATACTTCTTCTAGTCGCCATTATATTATTGCCAGTGCTTTGCTTGGTGCTGTGAGGCTCGCACGGCCCACAGAGGCCACAAGATATGACAGCACGATGCTCTACAGGCGGATAGCCTTTCAGCGGCGTGTGGCGTTGGTAAGGATGGGTAACGAGACGTTAGACACAGACGGACTCGGAGACAACGTTCGTGTAAACAAACATCTTCTTTTATTGGAGAGAGAATTTTTACAATTATATTAAACCTGACAATCAAAGTCGGAGGACAATACCTTATCAACAATGAGTATTCTCTCTGGCAGGTAGTTCTCGGGCAGGATATGTTCTTCTACCGACGGGAACAGATGGGTGCTCCTTTGGGTCGTGACTTTAATGCGTCATCCTTAAGGAAAGAAGAAAGGTGCAGAAACCGGAGTGCGGACAGTCCAGGTTGGTCTACGTTCAAGTCGCCGACTGCAAAGATTGTTTGTACACTCGGGATTGAACTCAAACCAAGGTAGTGATTTCTTCTTTATAGAGATGGATGGACGATGATTACAGTCCTTTTCTTAAATGGTAAGCTGCGTCTAGGTTCTCAGGCAAGATCGTCGGAAGTTCCTAGTGAGTCGTCTCGATGATCTGAGACTGACGGTTCTTATCAAAACCTGAGATTCAGCTGGGTTTGGAGCAGAAAGAAGAGAGGTCCTGGAAACTTGTTCTATTAAAGACATGCGCACTAAACAAATGTTCGGAACTTGTTCAGAACACAATGCTAGAACAAAGCTAATATTGAAAAATCACAAGAAATAGATACAGATTCAAATGTACTCATAAGTAGATATTTTATAATATATAGTAATTATAATAAATTGTTCATAATTATACAAAAATTATATATTGGTAAAAGTACATAAAAATATCATATACATGATATTATCTAATTAGTATATATATATAGGGTAATTATAAATATATGATAATAAAAATATAAGTCATGCTTTTCCTTTCTTTAATATTTTATCTTGCCAAGGAACTGCACCTTATCCGATAAAATATTCCAAATATTTTTCTCTGCTTTTGCTTCAATTGAAACATTTTTAGCTATTGCAGATTTTAATGAAGTTAATTCAAAATTCTGTTTTCTCCAATCTCCACTAGTTAATTCATGCATTTCTTTATTTTCTCTACCAAGTGATGATGTAGTGATATAGGAGGAAGCACTATTTCCTAAATAGTTATGAAGCACACAAATGGCAAGAATTACATAACTAATTTTCTCGGGTGCAATTTTTACACACAATACAAATTTTGCACACAAGTGTGTGCAAAATTGTAAATCTTGAAGCCATAAGTCCAAATGCATTTTCCACATTTCTTGCTCTGGAAATTCTATAATTTAAAATCCGTTTATTATAATTGAGATCTGCCAATGAGTACGGCTTTAATAAATTATTGTGCAAAGCAAAAGCTTCATCCCTTACAAATATAAAATTCAAATTTTCAGCTGCTTCGTTGTTGTCAAGCAAATGCAACGAACAATCTGATAATCGTTTATAAAATGAAGTATATTCAAAAATTCCAGAATCAGATATCCGTCCATTTTTCCCCACATCTGCATATATAAACTAATAATTCGAATTTACTAAAGGCATTAAACGATACTGTAAAAATTTTTATAATTGTAATTAGCTAAAACCCGCAAATTTTTATAATTATAATTAGCTAAAACCCGCAAATTTTTGCGGTTATAAATATTTTAGATATTTTAATAAAAGTTTGAGTTTTATTAAGGTGAGTTTTTCTAAAACTCTGACGCAATTAAAACTTTTTACCCTAGCGAAGGCAACATAAAATTGGCCATGAGTCGGCGTGCCACGCCTGAGGACCCGGGTTCGCGTCCTGAGTCTGGTAACACCTGAAAAGTTTTTTCGAGGTACCCAATTAAAACTTTTTACCCTAGCGAAGGCAACATATAATTGGCCATGAGTCGGCGTGCCAGGCCTGAGGACCCGGGTTCGCGTCCTGAGTCTGGTAACACCTGAAAAGTTTTTTCGAGGTATTGGGGCATTTCCGGCGATCACTGTCCTACATCATCCAGCCCCCTCCATGGGTGTGGGTGCAGCCCTTAGTTGATCACTGTCCTACATCATCCAGCCCCCTCCATGGGTGTGGGTGCAGCCCTTAGTTGGGAACTGGCCCCACACCTTACTAATATCCTTCACTAGAATGAGACGTAAAAATGTTTTAAAAAATTGGCCATGAGTAAAAACTCTGAATGAGGAATGTAATCCTCAATCTATTAAATGACTATTTTTGTGTCCATTTTTTTTTTTGCTAAAGAAATAATTCCATAGTCGAAGCATTCGCAAAGCGTTTTATTTTTACATCGCACCCATTGCACGCTGTACTGTGATGCCCGCACGGCCCGCTGAGCCCGCAAGATAAGATATTAAGCTGCTCAACAGGCGGATAGCCGGAACTGGCCCCACACCTTACTAATATCCTTCACTAGAATGAGACGTAAAAATGTTTTAAAAAATTGGCCATGAGTAAAAACTCTGAATGAGGAATGTAATCCTCAATCTATTAAATGACTATTTTTGTGTCCATTTTTTTTTTTGCTATAGAAATAATTCCATAGTCGAAGCATTCGCAAAGCGTTGTATTTTTACATCGCACCCATTGCACGCTGTACTGTGATGCCCGCGCGGCCCGCTGAGCCCGCAAGATAAGATATTAAGCTGCTCAACAGGCGGATAGCCTTTCGGCAGGGGGGTGGCGTGTGTAAGGACGGGTAACGAGATGTTAGACACAGACGGACTCGGAGACAACGTTTGTATAAACAAACATCTTTTATTGGAGAGAGATTACAAAATACAATAAATACGACAATCAGCGTCGGAGGACAATACCTTAGCTTTTACAAAGGATCTTCTACGGCCGACGGTCACTTGGTCGACTGGTTGTCTTCTTGATCACGACGAAGAGTCCGGTCTTCTGATGACAGTAGTTTCGCCGGATCCACGCGCAGGACTACCGATGGGGGATCTTCGTAAACGTAACGTTCGTAGTAACGGCTGCTGAGTTATGACAAGTCCTATCGACGATGACTGTTTCTCTCCGAGATTGGGATCGGAGGTCGCAGATCGATGAGTGGTGTAAGGTGCGGCGATCGATCTTTGTGTTGGGCAGAAACCGACTCTCTTTATCAAATCCAAAAGAAGGCGACTGTCTTCTGGCTCGGGCTGGAATCACCTGACTTTTTCTGGCCCAGTCCTCTCTTATTCTTGTTAAACAATAAACATATTTTCCCTTTCTCCCGGAAAGTCGCTATGACAAAACGTGACATTTAACTCAAATGTTCGGATTCCGATCGCTCCCGACTATTGTTGATTATTTCACTTGCAGGTGGGGTTCGTCTTCTGGCTTGGGCTGGAACCAACTGACTTTTTCTGTCCCACTCCTCTCTTATCCTTCTTGTTAAACAATAAACATATTTTCCCTTTCTCTTGGGAAGTCGCTATGACAAAACGTGACATTTAGCTCAAATGCTTGGATTCCGATCGCTCCCAACTATTGTTGATTATTTCACTTGCAGGTGGGATCTACTGCAATAGTCCCTGGACACCTGCACAGGCATGATCCTTCGTCCACGATACGTAAACAGTTTTGTTTTTGAGATTTACGATCCTAGGAACGGAGTTTCGCGTCGGGTTATGCAATTCAGTAGATGCTTCGGCTATTGTTTATTATTCTTTCGGAGATGGTGGAGAACAGAGCACCTAGGACCGGCTGGAACGGGTCGGGTTATGCAATTCAGTAGATGCTTCGACTATTGTTTATTATTCTTTCAGAGATGGTGGAGAATGGAGCACCTGGGACCGGCTGGAAGAAGAACAGCCTCACTTGATGTTTATCCCTGAAATTTTTAACCCTGTTAATTTACAATCGGGCATGAAGTGACATTCTCCAGCGGGCCTCTGGATCCCCACAGTGCTTTGACAACTTATCTCTTAATTACTCATGTAGTTACGACCATATAATGCTGCATTTTGGCTGGAAGGAGGACACATTCACTCGATGTTTATCCCGAAATTGTCAACCTCGTTAATTTACAATCCGGAGTGAAGTGACATTTTCCCGCGGGCATCTGGTTCCCCACAGTACTCTCTCCAACGAAAAGCCTGAAGAACAGCGTTGCCAGATCTGAATTGCTAAAAATAGCGAATTGAAGGACTATTAGACATAAAGAAATTTAAAAAAACATTATATGAGAAATAAAAAAGAAAATCATGTGCAAATAGTTGCTAGATAATGTTTCATTTTTTCGATTAAATGCGATCTTTTAGCTGCAGCAGTTAACCTATGTAAAGAATTCCCTTTTTCGTGGCATTATGAAATTTATACAATTATATCATGTGAGGAAACTTTATATTAAAACAACACGTGAAATGACAGCCTCAAACAAGAGCATCAAGAAATACGTGAATTAATCTCAAATACAGATTCTTCTACATAATAAAAAGAATCAATTTTCGGAAAAATGATTGAACAACCTGTCATTAAGCCTACTTAACCCTGTTGCTTAGAAAAAATAAATGGAATCGTCCAAAGTCCTGCAAACTCGAATTTGCACCTGAACTGATTAATTTCATTAGTTCGTAAGTATTGTAAGGAAGTTGAACATCTTCTGCTTAGGTGAACACCTTTTTGGAACTGACTGTATTTCAATAGAAACTATGTCTTTTTATTAAATTTACTTTGTAATTAAATATTTATACAATATAAATATGTAGAATAATATATATTTATATTGTAAATTTATTATAAAAATCCAAACTCTCATTAAAATGCAAACACAAAGCTATAAGCAGAATAATAATTTTTCTGTTTCTGAGAATTAATAAGTTTTTCCAGTTTATAGCATTGTGGATGTTTATAAATTTATTTTAAAAACAATAAAATTTTATTTAAAAGTCACTAAGATAAAAAAATTTTTATATGCTCTATATAAATAGTCCTTGATTTATAATGCTTTCAGCTTATGACTACTCAAACTTAAAACCATAATATATGGTTGGAATATGGATTCATATGTATACAAGTCTATTCACAATGACTGATTACTAATTTTAACAGTTTTACCTCTGCTTCTGTTAGTTCTGTGTTTATTAAATTTACTATAATGCTGTATTTGTCATAATAAATAATAATAATGAGTAATCAATGGATATAAGATATTTTTGCTTTGCAGTCTGTTTACTATAACCCAGGAGATTCAAATCAAATATTGCCAGAAATTTAGTCCTCCCTTATTTATTTAATAATTAAAATAAAAATAAAAGACAAATTTTTATGAATGAGCAAATTCTTTTGGACCTTTGCCTATCATCAATAATATCCATCTTTGATACTACAGATAATGGATAATGGTAAATTGCTGACTTTAACCAAAGTATTTATTAATCCATGAAACCTTGACTTATCTTTTATTTTTATGCTTAAATTAGGATTATTTTTATTAATAAATAGAAGATATCTAACTATTAATAATATAGAACAGCACTGAATCGCAGCGTATTTCAAAACGTTTAATACGCTGCAATTCAGTGCTGTTCTATAGTATTAATAGTCATAATTAGTATAAGCAGTTTTCTATGATTAAGTGAAGATATCTAAGTAAAAATTTCCCTTAGAATAAAAATTTAATTTTTTATTGATAGTATTAAATTAAATTAAATTACTTTATATTATAACAACACGTGAAATGAGAGCCTCAAACAAGAGCAAATCAAGAAGTACGTTAATTAATCTCAAATACAGATTCTTCTACATAATAAAAACGTAAGGGGCATTATTAAATACAATACGTTGCTTTTTTCATAAAAACTGATTCAGCGTATCTTGTCTTATAAATTTAAATACCTGCGCATATATGTTCAATTATATGTATAGTACATAATGTGGGATTCAAGGGAATTAACCGAGACACAGTCTATCTTAATTATAATAACAAAAGTTTAATTAATATCAAAAAAATAAAAAGTACATACAGTTGGATAGTTCTGACCTTCTTTCTCTCTCCCGCCTTTCTCCCTCTCCCTCTCCCTCACTCTCCTCTCCCCTACCCTAGCCACACCCTTCTCTCACCCCCTGGTGGTCACCAACATTCCCACATAAATATATATATATATATATCTAATAGTACACTACCAGGTGGTCATGAAGCTTAATCAAAGTCTAACTTAAGCATATTACGGATAAATAAGATAACATAAGCTATAATCAATATAAAATTAGAGAAAAATTTAAAAAACCTTTAAAAACTTTTTAATATGAAATTGAAGATCAACAGATTAACGAAATATACAGCACTATAGCACAATACTTGATATCCCCATTAATATGGTAACAACCTCTGTGAACTGAACAGTCTCGTGTCATTATGATCCAATGAGACTGCTCAGTTACCAAACGGCTAGGTCACGTAGTAAACTATCACGTGATTATTGTAACCAATGACATCGCTGAAAGGAACAGACACAAGGTTTTTATTATATAGATAGTTTGCTTCAGATTTTGGAGTAGACACAATTCTTATATGCTTTCCATCAACTGATGCTTCACAGTTGATAATTTGCCATCTCTTTTGAAAATTTTTAGCAATTTCCATCCATTCAATTTTAGAAGTTAGAAATTAAAAAGTGTTATATTTATAAGTTTAATTATTTATAAATTATATGTTGTACTGTATATTGTTTTCAAATACTTAACATCCCTAAAGATACAAGTGAAAGAAAAAGTATCAAAAAACAAAAAAAGAAAATGAAACTACTTAAGCATTTATGATTGCTTGCACGGATGCTTTGAAAAATAATTCATTGGATACACCAATTAATGAATATAAAGCTGTAGGAGTAAATGTTTCAGCCAAGCTAGAAAAAATGGGTTCCACTCAACAATTATCTGCTGAGCAGTTAATTAGTAAAATTTTATATAAAGGATTAACTGGAAAATTAACAACTGAAACTGATATTATCTGAAATTTCCTAATTAAATATTGTTATAAACCGATTTATAATAAAAAGCTTATCACCAATAACATATTCTTTTATATTTTTAATAATAAAAGATAAATTTTGAGATAAAAAATGTTTGCTATACTTACTTTTAAATATTTTTTTTAATGTTTCATAGATTATTTTACAAGTTTCTGGAATTATATAACCTAAAGCTTGGGCTGAAATTCCAGTTGAAAATTTTAAATCTTCGTATGATCGTCCAGTCGCTAAAAGTCTAATGCGTTGCTATAAGTGTTTCCTCTGGAGGAATTGATATTCGCATCACCGTATCTTGTTTCGTTAATTTAATTCTTAATAAATTTAATAATTCCGAAAAAGTTTCATTATCCATTCTCAGATAATTTTTATAGTCATTCGGATTATTTTCTTTAAGCTACATTAAAAGTTGAACGTGAATATATTTTTCTCGTTCCAGTAATCATTTTTTTGTCCAAACTGAACGTCGACGTTTTTTTATTTGTGATTTCTTCATGTAATTATGAATATAAATCATAGTGCTAACTAATGCGAGTCTTTGTTTTCTTATTAAACATTTTCAGTAAGTAGTAATAAAATTTAATCTGCTACTATTCAGATACGCCATATCAATCTTGCTGTAATTTTGAAAATGCCAGACCCCGTTCCAATACTTCCAGAAAACACACACACGTCAGTTTAGCATATTCACATACATTCTTTCCTTTTCCGCTCAGGAATGTAGGATTGGCCAAGGAGTATAACATGGAGACGAAACTCGCATAGGCCTCTATGTAAAAAATTCTTGTCGACTAGAGTCCCTAGATTTATAGAGTAGCTCATTCTGCCGCTAGAGGTCGCCAAATCGGTCATTTTATATCCTATTATAGAAGAAGTTAGCATTACATTCATGGGCTTTCTGGTTATTTTTAAGAACATATCTCGTTGTAGTGCTATAAATTGTTCTAATCGAACAGACAAACGTCATAGACTCTTTCCTTTGCTGCAGAGTAAAAGAAATTAGAGATAAAAAGAAGTGATTAGAAAATATTAGAGAAAAATTTTTCCAAATACGATCTTCGTTTGCCAGGTAACTGCTGTTTTTATAAATTAGAAAAAATATATATTATTATAGTTTACATTCCGTAAAGTTACCCGTGATTATTGCCAGGAATAATTTCTTTAACTTTCTAAAGCAATGCTAAATTCTAATCGGTGCTGTTTTTGTCCATGGTTCTATTATAATTTTTGACCAGTTTGATGAGATCTATTGAGTCACATTTGGCAATTCCGTGAAAAGCAGAATCCAGCCTATCAATTAACACAAATTGTTAGTTTAATGATTCCTGTTAGTCAATCTCTATATTGTGGACTGGGAATGTATGTATGTATACATTAAAAAAGCTTGCTATAGGCGATGCCAAGCTGCCGGAGGTGAGGTGACATGTCTTTTACTAGCAGGTAATCTATCATTTTTCCACATGTTTTATGTGCAATCTTATCAAATTTTAGAAAAAGTTGATAAATGATGTTTTGACACATTGCACCTCATCATATCTCAGTCGCATGCGCATCTTGTTTCTAGCCTGTGCTTTTTACTCTGACTTGTGATAATATATGGCTGTGCATGGTAACAATCGAACTAACCTCCCCTCGGAGAACGCTTTGCATCGTGAACTATATTCATAGCTATCGGAATAAGTCATCGCATTGCAAATTGTAATACTGCCATGCCTAACTCCAACTTATAATTGGATCTTTCCATTCAAATCTGAGAAAGAGAGTTTAAGAATCTGTGAGAGGGAATCTGTGAGAGAGAGAAGTATAAGAAATTTGTAATTGATCCAGTTGTGAAATATATTACAAAATATACTACAGGAAAACCTGTGCTAGGTGCCCAGCTTTCAGCAGCTGAGATTGTAACCATCAAGCACAGGTTAGCCACCAGACACAGTTAGCTATATACAGTAAAATCTCGATTTTAGGGACTATAGGGGGCAAGACTAGTCTGTAAAATCGGAAAGTCCGTAAAATCGAAGCAACATTTTTTTATAAACATTAATTAGCATTTTCAACATACCTGTCATTTTTTATAAACATTAATTAGCATTTTCAACATACCTGTACTAATTAATGTGACTTATGCCTGCTGTACTAATTAATGTGACTTATGCCTAAAAACTGTATTATTTTACATGAGTATTTAAAAATTAAATTAAATTATTGTACATGTATATTAAATTTAGGTAAGTTGTTAGAATATTACCTGTATACATATATATTAAATTTAGGTAAGTTGTTAAAATAAAAATGACGCACAGGTATATTAAATTTATGGTAAGTTGTTAAAATAAAAATGACGCATTTGCAATATAAGAGAGTGTTATTGCACCAGTGCAGATAAGAAACGCTGGATGTAGCTAAGGATGGTGTCCGTAAAATCCGAAGTCCATAAAATCGAGGTTTTACTGTGTACTATGGACAGTTTATGCAAATATTGTATTAATATTATTTATTTTATTTTTTGGGATCGTGTCCGTAAAATCGAGGTTTTACTGTAATGTAAAAGTGTGTGTGTTTTCTGTCCGAAAAAAATAAAATAGATTTAAGATTAAAATAGATTATAGATTAAATAAATAAAATAAATGCTCAGTTGATAGAGATCTAGAACCCATCTGGCATTTATGATAAAAACATGATTTGCTGGCCACCTAGTAGATGTTGCACACAAGATGCTGAAATTAAATAACATTGGCCATCGCCATGGAACACAGATGGCCATTTTACACAGTTTAAAAATCCTGCAATATGCTTGGGTAGATAATAAGGTGGCCATAGCTTGCAGATTGGCCAGTTAGCTCAGGTGGTCACCAGCATAGGTTTTCAGTACTTTTGGAGACAAAATAGTAGCAATATTTAAATTACAAACATTCTAAGTTATGAACAAAACTTACATACAAATTATATTGGTAATTTCAGGAGTGCATATATCTAACTTAATATTAATTAAAATATATAAACTAGATCCAGAATCATCAATTAGGAAAAATATGCCTATTAAAACCAATGTTAAAATAAATACTTTTGGATACTATAGTTTCTCTTCAGTCAGATAATAGAAAGTTATCACACATAATGTATAATATACACATATAATACAGATATAGAAAGTTATCACACATAATGTATAATATACACATAATATAGAAATTTAGAATAGAATGTGAATACAAATTTGTTTCGATATTCTGTTCTGTCTTCTATTTTCTGTTATGGGACTGAAGAGGGATTGTAATGTTGGAAAGTATTTTTACTTCTCATTAACAATAAGGTTATTTTAATTTTGGTCTTAATAAATGTGTTTTTCCTGATTAATTTAATATTTTTAAGGCATCAAAAAAATTGGGGCCCTGAGCTCATCTCTACTGCACCTAGCAGTTAAGATTCCATTGCTGATTGTTCAAATGGTCATGTTTTTATTAATGATTTGATGTTTTATTAATGATTTGATTTGAAGTTATCACTTCATTTGAGATATTATAAGTTTTGTGATATATATAATTTGAAGTATTTATGTAACATAGTGTAGGCTAAACTTTTATCAAAAAGAATACAGGTAGCCCTTGACTTATAGTGTCCTTGACATAAACCACTTGTACTTATGATGGCTGATATATTCAGTAAATTCTATAATTGGTCAATGCAATTTATATGAGTTTGAAACCATTAGCAATGGTCTGCTATACGGAAAGCACTCTTTTTATGTCTGGTTCTTGTATTTTTGTGTTCATTATGTTTATTACAATAAAATGGAATGTAATAATAAATATTGATTGTGGACAATTCATAAATTTTGGATATTTCCAGCTTCTGACTGCTTCCTTTTACAACCTTAGAGTCATAAGTTCGAAAACTACCTGTATTTAATCATAAATATCTTTACCAATAAATCAGATTGAAAATATTTCATAGATTTGCATTTTATTGTATTGTTTAAAAAATGAAATCTTAGAATATTATGAGTCAACTTAGAAAGTACACTTCTATTCATCTTTGGCATATCTGAGATAAGAATATCTTTCTATTTCAAAGAAGAGATTACAAGAAGACAGAAAAACTGCAAACAAAAGATTAAGCTGTTAGAAAATAGTGAACAGGACTAAAAAAAATGGCAAACAATCTGTTTTGCATTTTGGTCATGGTGAAATGTAAATGTAAAGTGGGGATTGTAAATTCTTAAAAAGAAAAAGATTAGATTATTTTTTCAATAACATCAATATACAGATTTAGTAGCAAAAAGACAAACTAAGCACTTTTGCAGAAAATAGATCTATTTCAGAAAGAAATGCTTTCGACCTTTCTCAAGAGGTCTACCTGTTGAGAAAGGTCGAAAGCGTTTCTTTCTGAAATAAAGATCTATTTTCTGCAAAGTGCTTACTTTGTATTTTTGTTATTATTAGTTGCAGAATGTCTACAGCTTTAATACAGATTTAGATTTATTTAACAGATTACCAATATCATAAACTATAACTCAAATGATTTTATAATTTAAATAAATTTAATTTTTGTCAAATTAAACTGTTGAATTAAATGAAAATTTTAATAATTAGAAATAATTTGTTGGTGAGTTCAGCAGATTTTTGAATTATTAATCAAACTAAATAATTTAAACCAATGTTTCTCAAACTTCTTTGCCATGCAGCTGAACATATTTATTTTTAATAATACTGTGACCCAAATATTTATAATTTTAATATATAAATAATTATATATTTTAATATAATGGCTAAAATTTCAGAGCTATCATTCTTTTGGATGGAACTATGGAAAATCAAGAAGCAATTTTAGAACCAATGAAATTACGTTTGGATATAAAAAGATCTTTACCTCCTTATCATAAAGATATATTACTCTATGATATAAGAGGTAGTATGGACAGTATAAAAGTATGTATCACTTTTAAATATATTTGAAATTATTATTTTAATACAGTGATTCCTAATTTATTTATTCTGAGACATTAGCTTGTTGCTAATAAGAAATTTTAAAGTCCTTAATTTATAAAAATGTAAAAACTATGATTTATTAATTTTAAAAAAATAACAACATATGACTATGTTCCTATTATACTTAATAACATAAAATGTGCTTAAAGAGAACCAGAATTGCTTATATTAAATTGTTCCATTGCTATCAAACAAATGCCCATTTTCAGCAACATTTCATTAGATATAGATCATTTCCAATTCAAAGCACCTATTTAACACATACCAAACAAATTTACTTTATATTATCTCATCTGTGTTAGCATATGTTAAAGCCACTATGTTGAACACCTCTTTACATTGCTACAAGTAAATTATTAACATAAATTAATAGATAATAAAAAGGTAATAGATAATAATACAGAATATAATACAGTGGCACTTTGCAATTCGACACTAATTTGTCGCCAAAGCAAGGACGTAACTACAGGTGAGCCCGGGTGGGCCATGGCCCATGCATTGAAAGTTCTAGCCCATGTGTTGCCCCACCCTGAATATATAACCCAAAATATAAAATTGAAAACCACAAGAGTTCAATTCCACATAACCCAAGACGCCTTGAGTTTTGTAAAAAGAAAATTTGCCGAATACATTAAACAGCTCATAATTCAAGACGCCTTGTATTCTGTAACAAAATCCAAGACGCCTTGTATTCCGTAAAAATGAAAATAAAAAACCTAATCCAAGACGCTTTGTATTCTGTAAAAATGAAAATAAAAAACCACAAGTATAATAAGCCCACATAATTTCATGCTAATAGCAATAAAAATCTTTATTTACAAGCTGCGAAAAAATGTGTTCTTTGCACATTTTATGCAGTACTTAATTAATGCGATTAGCTGGAAAGAATAAACAAAGTTTCAAATAAATATAAGTATTTATTTGATTTCAGCTCAATACAAAATTATGCGGTGATTTTTACTTAATGATGCAAAACGACGATTACTTATCCAAATTGAGAGCTTTTGTGATTTTTCTCTCAATGAATATGATTGCTAAATTGCTTTATGGATCATCAAGCATTCTGTTATGTAAATACGATTTAATAAAGTGCATACAGGAGAATGTTCTTTCACATCGGTGTGGCCCACCCTTGGCCCACCCAAAAAAAGCTGGTTACGTCACTGTGCCAAAGTAATGTCAAATTGAGAAACTGTCAAATTGTGGGACAATATTTTCCATATAAGACTATGTAAAATATATTAATTCATTATCGGTCCCCATCCCACTCACCTAACGGGTGAGGTGAGAGTGATACACTATATTATTTACAAATTAATAATGAACAAGCCAAACTTCCCCTGGCGGATAAATTAAGTTATATTTTAGAATAATAATTATTTTTGAATTACAGCTACGGTTCCACCATCTATTGAATTAATGATTAAATAATTTTATAATTACGTACTAGGGTGGCGCCATCTAGTAATTAATGATTAAACTATAATTTTATAAATTTATTTTCCCGAAATAAAATTTTCGCACCGCACCGGAATCGAACCGGGATCTTTGGGTTAACGCCCCAACGCCTTAACCAGTTAGACCACGGTGACATGGCGGAAATTCCATTTCGGGAAGCTTAAGTACTCATTACTATGGAACCTTACCGGACTAGGCCGTAACTAGCGCTCCCAGGCGGGCTATCTATGTAGCCAC
This sequence comes from Olivierus martensii, assembly GCA_000484575.1. Classification (NCBI taxonomy): domain Eukaryota; kingdom Metazoa; phylum Arthropoda; class Arachnida; order Scorpiones; family Buthidae; genus Olivierus; species Olivierus martensii. The sequence continues at coordinate 21,427 of AYEL01071532.1, forward strand.
GGGCCCTCTTGGCAAACCTGGGCAGACAGACTTGGCTCAAGTCAGATAATACTCAATTATAAACAACTAACGTACAGGGGATAAACCATTTTACAAATTAATAATGAACAAGCCAAACTTCCCCTGGCGGATAAAGTTTTAAGTTATATTTTAGAATAATAATTATTTTTGAATTACAGCTACGGTGCCACCATCTATTGAATTAATGATTAAATAATTTTATAATTACGTACTAGGGTGGCGCCATCTAGTAATTAATGATTAAACTATAATTTTATAAATTTATTTTCCCGAAATAAAATTTTCGCATCGCACCGGAATCGAACCGGGATCTTTGGGTTAACGCTCCAACGCCTTAACTAGTTAGACCACGGTGACATGACGGAAATTCCGGTGCGGTGTGAAAATTTTATTTCGGGAAAATAAATTTATAAAATTATAGTTTAATCATTAATTACTAGATGGCGCCACCCTAGTACGTAATTATAAAATTATTTAATCATTAATTCAATAGATGGTGGCACCGTAGCTGTAATTCAAAATAATTATTCTAAAAAAAATATATATAATTTTATATTTAAATTTTTAATATGAACTTTTATAACTGCATATGAATTTATAATATAAATTCATTTGCATTTATTCATATAAGTTATAAAGTATATTTAAATTCTCTAAATAAATGATAAAAATTATTTTACTGGAAGAATTTTGCACATTAACAGAAAACATTTTGTTTCTTTGTTGTTCATAATTCTAGCCAAATAAATGTTCCAATTATCTTAATTGTTAGCTTGTACAAGAACTCTTCAATTTATGAATATTTGTACTTATGAATGTAATATTTCATTTTCAAATTTCAGAAACTCTTCAAGAATCTTAAACATAATAATAGCAAACTGCTCTAGCAACCAATATAATATATAGCTATAAGTTAGTTAATATATTATGATAGTATTTCAAGATGGTGGCAATTACATCAAAAATATTTCACTTTATAATTAAAATTTTTCATTCAAATCTGTGAAATAAGAAACTTCTAATTGGTCCAAGTGTGAAATATATTACATAATACAGTATATAAAATTATTTCAGAATTTTTGGAGGCAAAATAATAGTAGTATATGAGTTATGATCAAAACTTATGTACAGTATGTTCATAACTCGAGGAGTACATATACTGATGTTCAATAACACAATTTTATTAAATATATAAAACCTTCTATAAAGAGAGTATAGTATAACTAAATTAATTTATACTTTTTATGAAAACAAAATAACTTCTATAAATTATGTTTAATATGAAATATATTCAACTTTTTATGCTCAATTAAGAAACAAAATTCCTTTAAACTGATCAGAAAAACAATAAAAATAAAAAAAGATAAAAATAGTTTAATTTCATTAAATTCAGATTTTTTTAATTCATTTCACAATTCTCATAAATTATTTGTGCACAACACAAATGCAATTTAATACTTTAAAAGATATTTAAAAAGTATTATTTTAAATCTTACATGAATATGATTTCAGATTTGATCTAAATAAAAACTTATATCTTATTTTTAATTAAATCATTTACTCCAAAACATCTCACTGTAGAAATATTATTTCCTGATAATTCTGTTCAAGTTTTTATAACTTTTAAAAGTTTAAAGTTTTTTTAAAGTTTAAAAATAAAATGTTTAATCTATATTGCATTGCTCCAACTGGCAAAAAATAACAACATCATAATACAATGGCATATAATGATAATAAGAAAGATCATTTATATAACTTTTTGTATAAAAAAAATACACTATACCACTTAAGATACTAGTTCAGAGTCAATACAGCACTATCAGCAAGTATTAAAGCATTTTATTACTGCATTAATACTTGCTGATAGTGCTGTATTGACTCTGAACTAGTATCTTAAGTGGTATATTGTAAGCAAATGGTTTTTTCTTCTATAAGTAAAAATACACTATTTTTCAGAAAGAACTCTAAATTTAAACTGATCTTGTTTCTAAAAAGTAAAGATATACAAAGCTCTAAACAGGAACCTTTTCATGTTCAGAAACATTTTGATCCTATTTGAGTAAATCTCAACTATTTGCAAACTAGCTGAAATGAGTTGGCAGTAGATACAATAAAGATGTGTAAAGTTTTGGTTTAGAGTTATGTCTATATTGAACTCAAATTACTCATTTTCCTCAAATAAGAGTTAGTATAGTTTCAGAACAAAATATTTTAATATTAGGATAAATAAATATATAATTAAATAGAATTATGATATCTTGTTTATATAAAACTATCCATCTGTTTTCAACTTTTATAAACTTTTAATAAGAAAAAATGGGTTTTTATTAAAGTGATAGATATAAAGTAAAATTTTAAGGTTTCTTATAAGTTATAAGGAATTTTTAAAATTAGACATAACTGATTTGAATATTTGTTCATTATAAGTTTTCAAATCAGCTATGTCTTGAGTATAGGAAATTTGTTGGAAAAAAACAAGGGTAAGACACATGAAAGTAGACAAGACAAAGACAAAGATGGCTGAAAATGAGAACATGATTAATTCAGTAAAAATTTTACTTTCTATCTACACTTTAAAAAATAGTGTCTCAACTCAATAATCTAGGATTAACTTTTAAATCAGATCAAGTATTTTAAGATAGAATTTATAAAAATCCTTATGTGAATAAGTCAAATAAAAATTAATTTCAGAGATGATTATTATTTTTAGGGGTCCCAAAGCCTTGCTCGTCGTAGGGCTCCAAAAAATGCAAATATGACTCTGATTATCTACTAATGATTTCTGTCTTTTATTGTCATGGATTTAATGCCAATAATGTCTAACTTAAGACAGGATTTTTTGTTTATGATTTGAATCATACATACATAATATAACCATTATTTATAAAATATTTCTGGAAATCAAGCAAATGAATTAAAAAAACTGCTTAATTAATTATAATTATAAATATTTAAGTTTATATTTTATAAGAAAATTGTTAAAGAAAATTATGTTTAATTTCATCATTAAAATTATTATTAAATTGTCTTTAAAAATATTCAAATACATATAGTCCTCAATTTACAACTATTCATACTTATGATGGTGATGTAATTAGTAAATTTTTGTGATTAATCAATGCAATTTATCGGATGTAATTTTGAATATCATCATTTGTAATGATCTGATATATGAAAAGTGTCTTTTTTGTGTCTGGTTCCTGTAGTTTTCTGTTCTTTACATTTATTAAGATAATGTATAACATCCTAGTAAACATTAGTAATGAAAAATCCCTAAATTTTGGACATTTCTAACTTCCAAACAAATCCGACTTTATGGTTTTAGGGTCGGTTCCACCAACATCGTATAACACTACTGTCAGTAAACGACATTGTCAGTGTAACAGCGATCAGTAACAACAGATCGTTCCACCACAACTTTTGTTAGCGATGTTTACTGACAGCAACTAGCTGACACTACAATTGTTATTCATGTTCCCAGTAAAATGCCTATTGGTCAAATTAAAACAAGTGGTAAGAAATGACGCTATAGCAACACGTGACAAGATAAGATGGCTAGTGTTGAAAGTAAATGACATCGTTAGTCTGATAATTCAAAATAATTTTAGATGGTGAATTTTCCGAGATATATGGTTTGTTACTAAAGGTGAGATTGCTATATTTATTATAAATATCTTCCCGAATATTTGTTGAAAAATGAAAATATACAATTCATTAGTAAAGATTTACCTCAACAACTGTATATCTTGGAAATGCACAGTTCCTTTGAAAAATTAATTCATATAATCATATCTTATTATTAGCATAACTCAACAGATATATCGGATTAAAGTAAGTTTTGCTGTGTTTGAATACTCTGACATCAGTCTTAACAGTGATTGAGACCAATGTTACATATTGACATCATTGTTAGGCTTAACAATGATTGGTGGAACAGAATTTCCCTAACACCACTCAGTGACACCGTTGTTAAAGTAACATCACAATGGTGGAACTGGGCCTTAGACTTTTAGATCTCAATGATTATGGCAATGTTTAAAACAAATCCTGTCTTAAATTGAGGAATATCCTTACAGTAAAACTAAATAACTAAAAAGAACAGAATGTTATGAAATATTAAATTTTATAAATTTTTCTTTTAATTTAAAAATTTTCAATTAATCTATCTAATTGTTATACTTTCAACTACTGCTATTTACCCTTTTACTCAACTTTAAAATAAAACTAAAGCACTTACTGCAGTATAGGAAAAAACTTCTAATCATATTAAGATATGATTAGAAGTTTTTTCCTACACTGCAGTAAGTGCTTTAGTTTTATTTTAAAGTTAATCTATCTAATTTGTATATAAATTTACTATTTATACATTATAAATAATAAAATATTTATGAGAGTAAGAATTTGTTTAAAGTTAGAAATAATGCTTAAAGAAGCTAGAATATTAAACCAATAAAACATATATTAGATTTTAGACATTAATGATATGTATAAATCTAATAATATATATATTTTGTAAAAGAACAAGATCGGAAGAGCGTCGTGTAGGGAATTTTTCTAAAAGAACAAATATAACAGGAAAAAATTTTAAATAATTATACCTAATACATAAAATATTTAATTATAAATGAAGATAATGTAAACTTACTGTTTTCTCTTGACTGACATAATTTGGAAACTCTCTTTTAACTATATCTGCATAAGCTGTCAAAACTTTAACTATTGTCTGAAAAAATAGAAAATGTATGTGAAATACTACATATTTAAATTTAAAATGTTTATTTTGATTAATAAAAAATAATTTATAATTATAGATTTAATAATTAATCTATTATCCAATCAAATTTTTAAAAATTTCAAATAACAAATGAATATTTATTAACATTCTTCAATTGGTCATATAGTAAACTGACTATAAATCAAATGAAGATATTAGATAAACAATTAGTTAATTAATATTTGATGTTATTCAAAATATTAATATACATATAGCTATTTCACTAGTCTTAGAAAACTGTTTAAACTCTAATATACAAATTCACAAACTGAAAAACAGCACTCTTCGCAGTTGAGGAACAAGTAACTCTTATTCGCTAACGTTTTCGACCTAAACAGCCATCATCAGGCTTTACAACTAGAACTAGAACAGAATCTTTTTAAATTCTGTTCTAGTTTAGTTTTAATTTAAAAAGATTCTGTTCTAGTTCTAGTTGTAAAGCCTGATGATGGCCGTTTAGGTCGAAAACGTTAGCAAATAAAAGAGTTTCTTGTTCCTCAACTGCGAAGAGTGCTGTTATACATATAGCATTACAATAAGTCACATACTGTATAAAAAAATATTAAAAAGTTATATATCAGATATGCATGGTTATATTTACTATATCACTGAAAAATATCAAAATTTTTCTTTAAATGCAAAATCAAAATTAAGCATTACATCAATAGGAAAAATTATTCATGCCAAAATAGATGGCATAAAATAATGATATGGAATAACATTTTTGGCTTTGGAATGCTATCATCAATATTTCCAGTCAATATCCCTAGTGAGCTAATTTGGAGTTAAAATGTAATTTTAATAATTACTTATTAATCACAATTACAATTCCATCATCTATTGGGTTAATAATTACTTTAATTAAATTTAGATTAAGGTGGCACCATCTTTTATTTAATAATTGAACTTTAATTATTATTATTTTCTTGAAATTAGATGATCTTGCCAGAGTCAAACCAGGAATTCTGGATTATTGTCTCAACATCTTAATCAATTAAACTAATGTGGCCTCAGGAAAATTTCCTTTTCATGAAGTTTCCTTTAATTATTATTATTTTCTTCAAATTAGATGATCTTGCCAGAGTCGAACCAGGAATTCTGGATTATTGTGTCAACATCTTAATCAATTAAACTAATGTGGCCTCAGGAAAATTTCCTTTTCATGAAGTTTTATATTACAAGTAATTTAGAAGCTTTTCAGATTCAGTCAATACTTGCACTTCCAGAAGGGCTATCTAATAACAAAACCTACTAGCTATATTCTCCTAATACATTTTATTAAGATATATTATCTGACTTGAGTCAAGTTGGTTTGTCCAGTTTTGCTAGAGGGCCTATGGCTAATTAGATAGCTGCCTAGGAACACTAATGTCAGCCTAATTTAATAAGACCTCCAGTACAAAGATAATAGATCAAACTATAGCACTCACAAGCAGTGCAAATACTTAGATAGCTGCCTGGGAACACTAATATCAGCCTAATTCAATAAGACCTCCAGTACAAAGATAATAGATCAAACTATAGCACTCACAAGCAGTCCAAATAACTTTATTCAATTAAAAAAATTCTTTCCAGAGGAAGGTTTTCGGCTACATTATAGCCATCATCAACTCACGCATTATTTACAATTTCTAAAAATAGATACGTTATAGAACATCCGAGATGCATTCTGTTCTTCTGTTCTTCAGAAGAACAGAATGCATGATGAAATGATGAATGAATTCTAATTTTAATAATTTGTGCAAATAACTTTATTCACTTAAAAAAATTCTTTCCAGAGGAAGGTTTTCGGCTACGTTATAGCCATCATCAACTCACGCATTACTTACAATTTCTAAAAATAGATACGTTATAGAACATTCGAGATGCATTCTGTTCTTCTATTCTTCAGAAGAACAGAATGCATGATGAAATGATGAATGAATTCTAATTTTAATAATTTGAAATAAATTTTAATTAATGTTAGCATCATCTCAGAATCAACAAATAAATTAATAATTAAATTATGAATAGCAATATCTATGATTTAATAATTAAAGTAGAATTTATAAATAACTTATCTGAAGAAAAAATCTACCTTAGTCCTGGATCAGCTAATGTCCTGATATCCTAACCACTAGACCATTGAGTCCATTTGACAGATTGATTAACCTGAAAGTCCCCAGTTCAATCCCAGACTGAGACAGATTTTTCTTTCTGATTAATTATTATAAATTCTATTTTAATTGTTAAATTTTAGATGGTGTTACTCACAATTTAATTATAAGTTCATTTGTTGATTCTGAGATGGTGCTAACATTAGTTAAAATTTCATTATAATATTAAGGATCTGTTTGGCATGCATTAAGCTTATTTCATTTTTATTGATTAGATATACTTATAAATATATTGTATTTTATGTAAATATTTTTTATGTTTTTTTTGTGAATATAAAAATTGATGATGATAGCTTTTTCATAAAATCTGATATGCCTAAAATAGATATAAACACTAAATAATAATGTTTAAATAAATATAAAACAAAATTTATTTCAGCCTTTCTTCTGTTGACAAGATTATTTGATAAATAAAACAAAGTCATTGGTTAAAGATTAAAAGAAAAATCTCAGAAAACAGATCATAAATCTAAGAAATTAAACATTCTATTACATTGGTACTATCAAAATAATTATTATAAAATACAATAAAAAATTTTAGGATATAAATAATGATTAATAATGCTTTTTGCTTTACACTTGTTTCAAACTATTTTTTTCAGACTGTTCTAAATAAATTATATTATTATTATTTATTTTGTCTGAAAACCAATCATCACAGATAATCAAAGATGAAATACAAAGTTTTCATTAAGTTTAATAAAAGTTTTTGAACCTTTCCATTCCAGAATGAAAGAAAAGCATATGTGAATTATTTTAATTTTTAGCATGATATCAAATTTATTACTTAACAATGGAATTAATTTTAAATTTGTTTAAATAATTTTCATTTCTTTAAGAAATTTTTTATATATGATAAGTTTAAATTTTGATATTTACTATAAATCTATTTGGATAATTTAGTAACATTTGAAATTTTAAATTTAGTAAAGTATTCCAATTTGTATTTGTCCAGATTAGAGATTATGTTAATATTTTTCAAAGTTCCATTATAAAAATGTTTTATTATTATTAAAAATAGACAATTACTATAAAAAAAACTGCTTATCTTCTAATCATAAAGTCTAAATAAAAAATACTGCTAAATGTGCTGTTTTTTATTTAGACTTTGTTCTTTTATTATTATTTGAATAATAAAACATATAGTATAACAATTTCAGTTTAGAATATTTGTCAAATTTTAAAGATTTTATATCATCCCTATGATAATTAATTATGCTTATGAATAGTAAACTATTATTTTTGCTAACTCTATTTTGAACTTAATGATGCAATTCAAAAATATACACAAATATATGATGCCACAATGATGTCATTGTCAGAAAAATTCCTGAGGCATCATGCACCAATAGCAATTTATTTTGTAATGAAAAACAAATTATCCAATTTTTTTCTTTTCTTCCCATTTTAATAAATAAATATCAATGTCACAAAATTGTATCATCTTAAATTGATATTTAACATACAGTATTGGTTTTTATACATTATGTAAAATTTAATAATTTTATGCTTTAAATATATATTTTATTTTATAATGAAATCATTCTGTCTGAATATTTTTGTTTTCTTTTATATATTAAATATGTAATGATGTCAAAAAACACATATATGAGCCGTTCAGAAGCCAAATCAATTAACTCCACAAAACAAAAAAATGGAGAAAGCGGAGGGGTCAGCCCCGGATTGTGGCGGACGGGGATCGACGGGACGGGCCCGGACCCCATGATAAATATTTTCAAGGGGTGGGACCCGAGATTCGAACCCGGGTCCTCCAGAGTGGAAAGCCGAAGCGTTTCCACGCGGCCAATCCGGCCTGTTATGGGATAGCATAAAAATTAAAAAAGAAAAGGATAATAGTATGAAACAAATTTTATTTACGAGTGTTTATTTATTTCGACGACTTTTTCTTTAATTTGTCAAATAACTTAAACCGATGGTGTGTTCTTAAATATATGCTAGTACAGTTCATGCATACATCTTTCATAATAGCGCGTTAACCAGAAATCGGTATAATACTTATAAAACAGTTATTTTAATGAAAAACATTTATTGCTGCTAAAGATTCATAAAAAAAAATGCATTTAGAAAATTGTATTCCTGTATTCTCCTCTTAGATTTTACATGGATTTAGGAAATAATTAGTTATGGAGGTTGTAAAAGATAATGATAGACAAAAGACTATAAAGTTTGGCAGTAGTTCATTTTAGAAAGGATATCGGTTAGTTACAATGTCAGAATGTAATATTATCTGCTCTAATTATTTTATTTTTCAGTATATAAAAACTTAATCTATAGATTAGATTTTAATTTATACTTTAAAGATCTAATCTATATTTTACCATATAGTTATGGTTTATTAATTTTTTATTTAAAAATTTTAAAATTATATTGATAATATGATTTCAGTTTCTGAAAATTATCTTTCTCTAAATGCAAATAAAATTCGATCAATACATTATTAATAATTTCATTATTGATTGAAGGATGGATATGCGTTTTATCTCTAGGATCTACTGCTTTCTAGGTTATATTAAATATATTTAATTCTAATGAATAATAAGAGGCCTGAATTTTCCAAAGCCCACAACGAATTGTCCATTCCTTCAGTGGACCAGCCATGAGGTGAAGAATGGATTCAATGGACTGGATCCAGACTTCTAAAAAACTGAAGGCGTGGGACGTTGAATTGAATTCAAATCCTCAAAAGTATTAAGCGACTGTCTTACTTCGCTGCAGTCCGATAGACTGCTGGCCTAGGAAATGACATAGCTGTTTAATATCCGACAAAGATAGTCGGATAGATTGGCTACGTGGAAATGCTTCAGCTTTTCACCGAAGTGATTCGGGTTTTTTTGTTAACAGATGACGTCACTTTCCATTCTGTCAGAATACTTAGTGACAAAGAGAAACAAGCCTTTCCACAGACTGATCACCCCTGCGGAGGGGTCAGCCAGTTTGTGGAGCACAAGGATCGACGAGCCGCTCCCGGACTCCATGATAACATTTTCAAGGAATGGGACCCAAAACTCGAACCCGGATCCTCCAGAACGGAAAGTCAATGCATTTTCACTTGCTAATCCGGCCAACTGACGATTCAGGTTTGAATAGGAATCCACCTCCGAAATTTATTCGATGATTCTACTCTAGCCCGATTACCTCTTTCTTCTATCGTCCAGTCGACCCCCCTGCACTATTCCCGCAGAGGGATCGACTGCATGTCTGTCGATCTTAATGACAAACAAGTTGGCAACCTCTGTTCTATACTATTTGGAATATTTTTCAAAAGTGGCGTGGCCTTTTTAAAGCCCACTTCAAGCTGATCAACATGTATGGTGGATTCAACCGGAAAGTTGAAGGATGGGGTTCAATGGTCCTGGCCTGGATCCTGGATGGAGGTGTAGGACACAGATTTGAACTCGGATTTTCTAAGCTGGTAAGCAAATGCTTTACCACTCGGCCATCCAAACCGAACTTTTGAAATTAAGACCATTTTTATTGTGGGCCTGTGACGATTAACAGATTGTCCTTGATTCTACTTTTAAGTGTTCAGCTTTGTAGCGAGGTACTACTAGTTTTTATTCAATTTTTATCATTGTAAATCCCCTGAGTTGTGAATCATTTTGCTTTCATTATCTGAATTTAAAGATAATGAAAGTATAGCAATTGCAATACTAAGCACCATTGGAAAAAAGGTTTAATGTCTGTTATTTTAATAAATAATGGAAAACAGATACAACTGAATTAGTAAATAATAAAATTAGAGCTTACTGTATAATATGTACAAAATAATTTGATATTAGACCGGATAGAGAGGGATGTGAAAACATATATCAAGACTTAATGTCACAATTTTTCGGATTATGTCATAGGATTGGGAACAAGTCTACTAAGGATGTGTATCGGCTATTCTTAGAAAAAATTGGTCATTCTATGAGCTCCGGCAACCTATAACCACTGATGAATTCGGCTGACAGATGAAGGATGGTTCAACGACCTAGGTCCGGACTTCTGTTGAAAAAATTATGGAATTATGGAATCCGTGAATTGAATCTGGAACATCCATTCTTTTATCAATTGAATGTTTTAGACTCACACTCCAATGAAACGAGGCCGACATCCCACGATGTCTGGGGCAGGCTGCTGTTAAAATTGGAATAACTGGGCATTTTGTATTCAGATAACAATAATGATTAAAAAGTGAGATTAAAAAACTATATATATATATTTTCGTAGGCCCAAAGGACTTGTATTCCATTTTTTTATATTTTACTTTCCATATTTATAAATCATAGTTTTATTTGACCTCGGAACATTTTCATAGATCAGAATTAAAGTATCATTAATTAAAAAAATAAGGAAATCACTGATCTATAATCTAAAATACTCTGAGCATTTAATAACTCTTGTGATTATACAAATTGACGACAATTTTCTTATCTTTTATTAATTAAATAACGATAGCATAAAAATTGAGTGACTAACATCCTGCTTTTTTTTATTATAGTATCATCAAATGAAATATCTTAATCATTTTAATATGGAAAAACTGATTTAATAACGATAAAAAATATATATATTTAAGAAAATATTTTATGAAAGTGAAACTTAAAATAAAATTTCCCAGATAAGGATGACGTAAGTGGACGGCTTAATAGAAATGCGAGGCAATAAAAGCTTGACGCGTTTCCTCATTTCAGTAAGTCAACTGTATTGATTGAAGTAGAAATTATCGTGGTAAATATGGTAAATCTCGGCGATGAATTTCCGAACTTTTCTGCTCGAACAACGATTGGACTAATCGATTTTCATAAATGGATCGAAAACTCGTAAGTAATTTAATTTGATGATAAAAAAATAGCTTAAAATACTGCAATCAAAAATTACGCCATTTAATCAATATATCAATAAATGCTTAGGATTTATTTATTGGTATATATTTACACGGATGTAGATAGCATGTGAAAGTTGTTAAACGAAACTGCGGTATAAACAAATCATATAGATATTCTAGAAGAAACGTGTAACTAATAATTTTGGAATCAGCGGTCAGATATCAGATATATTCATTGTTTTATTATTTTCTTTTCATTGTTGTACAATGTATAGTTTCATAGTACAGTATGAGATGTTACCGATTTATTTGGTAAAAAGACAAAAAATACAATAAAACTGATCAATAATCACTGGAAAATTGTGCATTATATAATGCTATATATATACACATTATAGCCATAAAAATAAATGAATAAAATAAATAAATAACAATTTTTATCAATCAGATTTTTTCCAAAATATTTACTATATTCTGGATGCACATTCGATATTGATTTTTCAAAAACAAATAGATATCAAGATTCTAAAATATACCATAAAAATAAATGAATAAAATAAATAAATAACAATTTTTATCAATCGGATTTTCTCCAAAATATTTACTATATGCTGGATGCACATTCGATATTGATTTTTCAAAAACAAATAGATATCAAGATTCTAAAATAACTGCAAATATTTTGCCATGAGTTAAATAAGTAAATTAGACAGAAACCGATGTGTCTTAAAATCCTAACAAACTAGACCTGATAAAATTGAAGTTATAATAAATACTATTCTGTTTGATTTTTAAGTTAGAATAAACACTTAACTATTAAATTTCATTTTATTGTAATAATTTTATTTTTTTATATTTCCTATGAAGTTTTAAATACAGTGATATATATTAAGTTTAGTGATGGCATGATAATTTGAATTATAGTATTGCATAATTATTTTGAACCAAGCTAACTGCAAAATATTACTCAAAACAATGCATAAAAATTTATTGTATTTTAGCAGTTATTATTTAATAATTACTTTAAAATAAATTACACAAATAATTCATGTATCTACTACTAAATATATATTATTTGAAGAAGTAAGTACTATATATGATTTATTCAAACATATTCATTATGATATCAAAGAAAAAAATCATTGCAGTATATGATGAGTAAATTGATATTGATATTAAAAAAAAAAATATAATTTCATGTATGAATTTATGATTTCATTCTATAAAAAGTTTGCTTTATTGAATGAAATGAACAAAATAATTTTATTAAATAAGCAAAGCATTGCATTAATTAAAATTCATGTTAATGATAGAGAAAGAGTATTATGTAAAAGAAAAAAATCACAAATCCTCACTAATGAAGAACAATAACATGTTTTTGTAAACAAAAATCATACACTAATTAGAGGAGGAACTACAAATCAACTTTATTAAATATTGAATAATGTTTTTGTTCATTATTTTTAACAAATTACTTGAAATAATATCATTGCTGAAAGGGGAGAAAAACAAAGAAATTTAACAAAGGATTAATAAAATATGTTTGCTATATTGCTTGTTTCTCACTTAACATTTTATGTAACTTTTGCATTTTGGAATTTGTTTTGATATTATCTATATTAGTTATAAAATACTGATTGTGTATGTGTGTGTAACTTTTTATTTAAAATCTAAAAAAGATTTAGGAATCTGATATAGAATTTGGTTCAGTATCAGTATGGGCATGTCCTCCATTGCCTTTTTTTTTTTTTAGGGCCCTAGGGAACCAATTTTTATTTATGACAATAAATATCAATAGATGGTACTAAGTGTTAAAGTAAGGGGGAACAGATAACTTATCTGCATTACTATTGCTGGATTTTTACAGAATTACTTAGGTAAAACAATTATTGCTGATTATATTCAGTATCAATTTGTGTTCAATCAGTATCTTTATATCATACCTTTCCATTGGATGTTTTATTTTAAAGGAATTTTTATGCTGAATTTGCAGTTAAACATGTTCTATATCCATAATTATGATTCTGACATATATCTCAGATGAAACTGTTACTACATCCATAATTACGATGGTGATATATTACATATCTCAAATGAATATCCATCATTACGAATGTGACATATTACATATCTCAAATGATATTTGTTATATAATTTCTTTGTGTGATAAAATATAAACTATTCATCATGATAAATGTGACATATTACATATCTCAAATGATATTTGTTTATATTTTATCACACAAAGAAATTATATAACTATTCATCATGATGTGAACTACTATATGTTTATCCAATATTATGTAATAATAATCACACAAAAAGCAGTAATATATATATAAATTTTTTATTTGTTGCAATTTTAAATGAAATTAAGCCATTGTATAATTTCATCCCACTTCTTATTACGAGTAAATAAATTCAGCACAATTTTAAAATTAGAAAATATTATATTTTACTAAACTTGTAGATCTTTCAGATCTTATTTACTCGTAAATTAAGCCATGTTGCATTATTTCAAATGCATTTTGAGTCTCTCCTCCTTTCAAAATTTTTCGTCGCATTGTGTGTGATTATTATAATATTGTTCTCCAAGCTGATTGGAGAAACAATTTGGATTGGCCAGTCCTGTTTTATAACAAATGTATTTCCACGTGATTACGCTAGTCTTTATTTCTCTAAGAATTACACACAAATATTTTATATTTTATTTTATAATCTTTACTTATAATATAGTTTTGTGAATAGCTTAATAACTTTAATGAAATCAAAGTACAGACCCTTAGTCTTGAATATATTTAAGTACTGATATATCAATAATCAAACAAAATGCTTTTTACTTTTCATTAGTATAGTATTTATTTTTGTTAATATCTTATCACAAAAAGATAAATTTATTATTTCTGGAATGCTTATCTTAAACATATATTGGTAATTGATTTTCTTTAGAAATTGAATGATTTTATAAATAGAACCAGATAAGAAATTTTATAATTATATTAAAAAAATAATTTTCATTAGATTCTTATGACATCTGTCAGATGTTGTTGTTATTTGTTCCCTTTATATCAGACATTTTAATTTTTCATTAATGCATTTTCTACTGATGTTTTTCTAATTGTATAAAAAAATTAATATTGAAAAAATTTGATTCCTCTTATATAAACATTATTAAACTGTAGATGATTTATACAAATAACAATGTTGTGACAAAACAAATCTGTTTTAATTAATTTATAGAATTTAATTCCAATACAATAATGTATATAAAATTTATAAAAATCAATATATTTTTAATCATGTTTTTAACATCATTGATTTCTATCTTTTTATTTTTAATATAGATTTAATAAATATAAGATATAATTCTCAAATAAGATTTAACAAAATTTTTCTAACTCTAATGAAAGAGAAATAGTTTATTTAATAGTATTACATTCAGAATACATGAGTTAACTTACATTCTATTTGATAGACTTCTATTTGAGATAGTCATAAATACATTTCTTAAATAATTTAAATTGTTAAACAAAACTTCAGTTGTTAATATAATAGATTGTCATCATCATCATCAATTTATTATAATTTTTATTAATAATTGGAATTTGGAACTTAAACTATTCTGCTTATAATTTCCAAATATGATAGCCTATGACTAGACTATAATATTCTGCATGCAAAAATACTTTAGGTTTTATTAATGCATGTTTTAATATAGTATTATTTTTTCATTCTTGTATATGAATTTCATGAAATAATATATTTTTATAATTCACTTTTATAAATTTTAAAGTTAAATAATTTATTCAGAATAAATAAGTTTTGCAATTACATATTTAAACTATTATCAAATGCATATCTGATAATAGTTTATAAAATATAATAATTAAAATAAAATAATAAAGTGGAGTTAACTGATTTGGCTTCTGAACGGCTCATATATGACTTCACTATAATTTATACTGTCTCATCATGATGTCTTCATGACACCATAATGCTGGTTAAATCAATTTTAAAACTGGACATAAAGCATCAATAAATTTTTAAATTCTATACTAAATAAACTATAATCATATTTATGATAATCTAGTCAGTATACCTGACTACATAACAATGTAACATTTTATCATAATTATAAATTGCATTATATGTTGGAAATTCCTAGGCATAGCCAGCTACTTCAGATATTGTGCGCACGCGTGCGTGTGTAACTTTTTTATTTAAAATCTACAAAAGATATTTAGGAATATGATACAGAATTTTGTTCACTATTAGTAAGGGCATGTCCCTACGTTGACCCCTTTTTTTTATACGGCCCTTTTTAGGGACCTAGGGGGCCCAATTTTTATTTATTTTATGACAATAAATATCAATAGATGGCGCTAAGTGGTAAAGTAAGGGGGCAACGGAAAACTTACCTGCATTACTATTACTGGTTTTTTACGGAATTACTTAGCTAACAATTATTACTAATTTTGATACAGGATACTGTTCAGTATCAATTTGTGTTTCATCAGTATCTTTTTATTGGATGTATTATTTTAAAGGAAATTTTATGTTGAATTTGCAGCTAAGTTAAGTGTCATACCTTTTTATTGGATGTATTATTTTAAAGGAAATTTTATGTTGAATTTGCAGCTAAGTTAAGCCTGTTCTATATCTATAATTACGATCGTGACATATATATCTCAAATGAAATTTGTTTATATTTTATCACACAAAGAAATTATATAACTCTATCCATCATGACATAAACTACTATATGTTTATTCAATATTATGTAATAATAATAAGTAAATAAAAGCAAACAATAAGCCAAATAAGAAAGATAAAGCCATGTTGCATTATTTCTAACATGTTTAAAGTCTCTCCCTCTTCGAAATATTTTGTCACACTATGCGTGATTATTATAACATTATTCTCCAAATTGATCAAAGAAACAATTTAGAATGGCCAGATCTGTTTTATAACAAACGTATTTCCACATGTTATATTAGTCTTTATTTCTCTAACAATTACAAATAAATATTTTATATTTTATTTTATAACTAAATGTATTTCCACATGTTATATTAGTCTTTATTTCTCTAACAATTACACATAAATATTTTATATTTTATTTAATAACTAAAATATTGTTTAGTCATAAAGATGCAAGCATTAACCAGTTTAAGAGTGATGTCATAATTTACAGTACTCTTCCCCTCTACATCATTTACCGTCTCAAATCTATACTCTACCCTGTGATTCTACCTCTAAAGTGTGACATAATTTATAGCTTCTCCCTAGCTAATAAATAAATAATACTTAAAATAACACACAAAGAAATAATACACATAGCATATAGAAAATTTCCATTTTATTGTCAAATCTATTCTTGTCACATCATGGTTATGACATAATTATGTATTTCAACTGAACATATTTATAATAATATAAATTATATGTAAAAATTAAAATGTTGTCCACACATTCGCATTAAAAATAGGTGTCCAGCATTTCCTGAATGGACATGCCCACTTTTAACATAGGCAAAATAATTAAATTCTTGGATAAATTAAACAAAGAGCCAAGCACGTATTAAACAAGTGCTGGTTTTCTGCACATGTGCATGGCCTTTTGTATTATGCCAGTAGTCTCAAACTCAAATTGTGAGCAGGCCAAATGCGCAGTTCAAAAGAAAACAAAGGGCCGAATATTTTTACCAAAATTACAGTATAATGAAAGGAACATATTTTACTAATACAATAGTTACTGACAGCACAGCATAGGTTGAGCACAGTACGCTTTAAAACTTTAGATTGTTATTTTATTAATGTTAAATCGGAATAATTTTTTAACTGTAATATATATTTAAACAAATAGCTAAAATATCTTCCAGGGCCATACAAAAATTGCTTTGCGGGCTGAATGTGGCCTGGCCCACAAAGCAATTTTGAGACAACTGAGCCTACTGATGTCAGTTTGAGACCACTGAGACCACTAATGCCAGTTTGAGATCATTGTACTAGGCAACAAAGGTCCAAGTATGTGCTTCACTTTTTGTTGCAAAGCAGGTGTTTAACAAGTGTTTGTTTGTTTGTTGCATAATAGAAGATATTTCTATATATTTAATACAAGTGTTTTCATATAGGAACAAATTTTGAAAATTTAATCACTTAATTTTTAAAGGAAATATAAACAAACAATAACAAGAAAAAAATGATATTGAATTTGGAGAATTGTTTATTGTATGATTATATATTATATTTGATGATTATTTTTCAATAATTATTTTTACTATGTGATTTATAAACAAAAACTCAGCAACGCTGGGTATTTTAGCTAGTATATTAAAAATACAAAATTATCACTGAATTTCAGTGATAATTTTGTATTTTTAATATACTAGCTAAAATACCCAGCGATATTTAATTAATTTATAATTTTGTATAGTAAAAGGATTTTATTTCAATATAATATTAATTATTTGTAAAATATATCTTACCTTGGCAAATCGTTTCATATATCTTTTCACTATTTCAGGATCTGGACATTCTAGTTTACTAATGACATCAAAACATTGAGTTAACTGAGTAAAAACATCTACTACAGAATTGGAGAAGAGCGCATGTTCTGAGCTTTGTTGGAACTATAATTTGAATAAAATGATTAAATTACTTAAAAAGTCAGTAATTTATATTTAAATTTAATTAAATTTAATAAATTGTAAAACTTTTTATTTTAAAATCAATTTTATAAAAAGAATTTACATCACAATTATAGAATAACAAGTACTTTTAAAACTGATTTATAAATATAAATTAATAATTTTCAAAAAATCACTCTGACTGAAAACTTAACTATAATCAGATATCATCATCAATTATTGCAATTTCATAATAATAGATATACAGGCCACCAGTTAATTGGGGCAGCTGCTTAATTGGGCCAAATCTCAAAGAACAGAAACCAAGCTAATAAACTAATACATAATTTAAACGCTTAATTAGGACAACTTTTTGCTTAATTGGGAGAGTATCAGTAAAGGAATTTAGCAATTTTTGATATATTTTAGGGATTTTTCAAAAGTAATGTCAACCATTGAGTACACTATTATTTGGCAACCCTAGCATGACGCAAATCAATTATCTATCATCGTGCGTCTGGAAAATATGCATCCGCTTAAGAGTCTATCGTTACTATATACTGTATCTAGCAATATTCATTTACAGTGTCAATTTTATTTAAAATTTTTAAATCTTTACCAAGATGCCAAGAAATGATTTTACACTTTCAAGTAAAATTACTTTGCTGGATAAAATGAAAAGCCAGCCATTTAATACAAGCCATTGTAGACTTGCTGATATAACTGGTGTACCAAAATCTACCATAGCGCATCTTTTACAACAAGAAAATCAACTACATAAGAAAGAAATTCCCGGAACATCCAAAAGAAAGCGTGATGGAAAGGATTCAGAAGTCAAAGAAGCATTAGATCAATGGTTTTCTATAGTTAGTGAGTGAGGCGTGAATATCAGCAGCCCAGTGTCGAAGGCAAAGTCAGAGGAAATCGCTAAAAAACTAATAATTAGGTACCTATTTTAATAAAGCATTAAAATAGGTACCTAATTATTATTTTTTATCTACTTATTTATTTACCTACATATTACATATTTTATTTTAGGATTTATTATTAGTTCATTTAATTGGGGCAGCTGCTTAATTGGGCCAAAACGGATTAGTCCCAACGTGTTCCAATTAAGCGGAATCGACTGTATCTCTTGATTAAATGCTTGTCTTAAATGCTTATCTTTTTGTTATATATAAGCAATAAAGGAATTTAGTTAACAGATTAGATTGGCATTATTAATATATCTAAAAGTTTTCAATTATATGTCAAAATAATTATTAAAATTTCTTCCTAAATTTCCAGAAAGATGATTATTATTCTTTAAAAGTTATATAATAAAAAAATATAATATTTTCTATGTACAGTAAATTAAAATTAATTTTAAAGAGAGAAAAATATATATATTTACGCCATCCTTCTTATCACGGAGGAAGGCACTATTGAGGTATTCTAATGAAACATCATCATTTTCATTCAACCACTGCATAACAAATGGTTCAAACCAACTGAAAAATAAAATAATTATTTTCAATAATTTGTGATATTAAATTCATGGAAAATATTTAATTCTGTAAAAAATATAAAATATTTATGGAACAAATGAAATAATTAAAAAAAATTTTAAACTGACATGAATTGGATTTTTGAAAAAGTTATTCTTAATTATTTTAATTAATAGTTACAGTAAAATCTCTATTTATATTTTATTGGAAAGAGAGAAAAAATTATTATTGTTTAATTAAATAAGAAATATTTCACTAAGATACAAAATATTCAAATAAAAATTTATTTAATAAATTAAAAATAATATTATTATTAAAATATAATATATTTAAAAAATAATTAAATAAATAATTAATATTAACTTTTTTAATTTACATAAAAAGAATTTGCTTCTAATGATGATAAATAAGAATTTTTTAAGAAATTTAAACTATAGAATACTTTTCAATAAATTTTAATGTATAATTAATACGAATTTTATATAGTGAATGAAATAATATAGTACAGATAAAATCCATTTAATAAGCAAATATTAAACAAAAAGCACTTTTGAATCTATTTCACCTTCAGTTTAAGTAACAAAACAAAGATATACTACTATAATAAAATATATTATAACTACTATAATAAAATAGAAAAATTCAAATATGCAAAGTAAATAAGATTATAATATAGACTGAAGCATAAAATATAACAATATTTTAAATACCTTAAAAGAATTAGGTATTAGTTTTTAGATTATATAATTAATTCAATTTTGTTTAAAAAAATAAATATTTTATTATCAATTTTGCTTTCTATACTGAATATAATGAAATTTTATGATTACTATTAAAGATTCTAAGTTAATGACCTATTTAAGATCAATAATAAAAAAAAATAAGAAATATAAATGGAATAAAATTTATAACTGGATTCACATTAGTAGATAACAATTTTTTAATATATAACAACATAAAATTGTTTTGAAAAAATTTTAAACATAAAATAATTTGAATTGTTTTATTAAATTTAAGATGGAGATTTCAAAAAATAATAGTTTGCTGTTCTTAGATATAATTATTTATATCTAAATAATCACAAATAAAATAATTTTTTACTATTTTTATTCACATAAATGATTTGTATGGTGTATAAAATGATGCTTCCAATTCCAATTATCTATTGTCATCTAGAATCAAATTTTTTTTTCAAGTTGCATTTTTTTAAATATTTGTTCACTAAGTAAAATGGCTTTCATTATAAAAATGTTCATAGCATATTCATTTGCAATTAAAAATTATTAATTATATAAATTTTAAAATAAATGGCATAAATAATACAGTATAAATTCCATAGTCTAACAGCAATGCTGTAAGAATGGTTTCAAATATATCAAAAATTTTCTTTCAGAAGGGAAAAAATTTGAAAAATTGGTTTCCCAATATCAACGCATAAGCTTTCCAAAATATCATTGTTTTTAATATGCAGTTCAATAGTTCAAAAGATCATATATCAAAAATTTTCTTTCAGAAGGGAAAAAATTTGAAAAATTGATTTCCCAATATCAAGGCATAAGCTTTCCAAAATATCATTGTTTTTAATATGCAGTTCAATAGTTCAAAAGATCATAACTATGAAAACATTACTCTAATAACATATAGGATATTAATTAAAATATAAATTTTTATTTAAAATTAAGGAAAAAAAGCACTTCTAGAAAGAATTAAGCACCCACTTTTCAAATGTTATCTTCACAATCATAAGTTGTTAAATATTGCTTTCATTAGTTTACAGATAATTTGAAATAATTAACATAAAATTTAATAATATAACAATTAAAATAAAATTTTTTGGTTTTGTAAAAATATATTTTTAATTTAAATTTTTACAATCATAATACACACTCTCCTCTAGTTACAAACATAATTCATACATAAGTTTTGTTCATAATTCAAATACTGCTGTCATTTGGCCTCCAAAAGTATTGAAATAACTTTATACTGCATTTTGTAATATATTTCACAAATGGATCAATTAGAAGTTTCTTATTTTACAGATTTGAATAAAAATTTTCAATTATAAAATGAACAATTTTTTGCATAATTGTCACCATCTTGAAATACTGCTATAATATGTTAACTAACTGTGTAATTTTATATTATATTAATTGCTAGAGCATTCTGTTTTCAATATTTTTAAAAAATATGATGAGTTTTTTAAATTTGTGAAATTTGAAAATGAAATTTCATGTTTTTAAGTATGAATGTTCATAACTGGAGGATTGCCTGTATTGTAAATTTTTCAGTTTTAAAAACAATTTGGGTTTCCACCTAGAGGAGTATGATTGAATATGGGTCCCACTTTCAGAAAATTTATACAGGAGTTCCAGGCTCTACCCACTAATCTCCATACTAATTCAAATTCAGGCTTTATCACTTAGTTTTAATGGTTAACAGATAATGTCACTTCCCAATCATTAGTAATTGAGAAATGGCATTATCTATTGATAAAAACTGTAAACCCTGATATACAATAATTAGGAAGATTTCATAATTATTGTATTTAAAATATTATTTTATCCCTGTAGTTTAAAAGTTCAATTTTAGAATTTTTAACAAAGAATTTCCATATAATATAAAAATTAATTTAATGATTTTTGATTTTTACTAGATAGAGATTTTACTATCATCTTAAAAAATTATTAAAAAGTATGTGTATATATATATTCTTACGATGGATATTCTGGTACTGTATCTTTGTAAGGAGGAACATCCTTGACATAATTATTATAAAACCATTTCACTTTGAAATGTAAATTCATGTATGCAGAACTTTTACATAGCCTATGTTGTTCATGTTCTAAAATTAAACAAATAAAAAATATATATTTTATTTACAATATTTGAAAATATGAATGAATTATTAAAAATATATCAAAATTATATTTTTTCTATATCTGTTAATGCTTGAATTTGGATGTTGTTTCTCTGAAATCATTGTTATTTGGCATTTAGAAATACTGAAACCACTGCATATACTATATTTTATAAATTAGGCCAATTAGAAATTTCTTATTTCAGAGATTTGAATAAAAAGTTTTGATTATAAAATGAAGGATTTTGGATGTAAATTCTGCTATTTTGAAATATTGCCATAATATGTTAAATAACAGTGTAATTTTACATTATATTTGTTACTGCAGCATCTTGATATCATAATTTTTAAAACTGTTGAAGTGTTTTTGAAATTTCTTAAAATCTGAAAATGAAATATTTATAAATACAAAATATTCATAATTTGAGTACTGCCTATATAATAAAATCACAACAATTTGAATAGAATGGGACTGAGATTGTCTCAAATTATTAAAAAACTCAATTGTAGTGAATATACTCTCCCATAAAGAGATAATTTGAAATATTGATTTTACTAATAATTTAATATTATGTATGTGTAACATAAAGAAATCAAAAATACTTGGTAAATTTTAAATACAAGCACTATAAAGCAGTCCAGGAACGATTCTTTAAATAATCTTTTTTTAATAATCGTTCCCGGACTGTTTTATAGTGCTTGTATTTAAAATTTACCAAGTTGAATACCTTTAAGAGCAGTTTTTGATAATACTCATTAAATCAAAAATATTCCAAGATTCCAATTTATAACATACAAATCTAAAAAATTTTAACATGCAAAAAATTTTTATGGTTTACTTCTATATTACAAAATCATATTATCTTTCACATGCAGAATATTAATTGGTGTTGCCTCTTCCTATTAGATTCAATTCAAATCCATCCCAAATAACCCATAGCAGCATAATTTGGAAATAAAGTATAATTTTTTTATAATTTTAATAAATTAGAATTAATATATTTTTATCATTGGACCAACTTCATAATTCTCTCAGGATAGATCTCTCTATGTATCGCGTAAGTAAATATTAAATTGAAAGTTTTTATAATTGAATGAAATTTAATATTATTTCTATTATCTAATTTTTATCTAATGAAATTTTGAATATTTTCAGAATAATTTTCCGGCCTCAAGTTCAGAAAAACTTCAGGACTTGAAATCTACAGTAGATCTTCTCACTAGTATTACTTTCTTCAGAATGAAGGTACTAAATCTTCAGTTAATTAAAATTTTAAAATATATTATTAATTCAAATAAATATTTACGTTAATTTAAAATGCAAATATTTTGGCTTGAGGATGTGATGTTATATACAATAGAGTTGAGAATATCTTAATATCAATGGTGCTGACTTTTGACATCTGTCAACAGGGCAGAATCACAGATTCAAGGGTGGACATCAGAACATCAGAATCAGGACAAGTCCTCTCTTATTTTTGAGAAAAACAAACAAAACACAAATATACACTAATTGTTTAAATTATTAACAGTATATTTATTTGTATTATAATCCCTCCTAACTTTTTTCTGAATTTGCCACTGGTAAATTATATATTATTGCATTAACATTATCATAATGTAACCTATGACAATGTTAATGCAAATTCCCTCACAAAAATTCAATTATTGTTTTATCATGATTAGTTACAGAAGAATAGATATTTTGTATTTACTTTCAGTTTCAAACAGAATATAATAGGCTTTATTATGGCTAATATATAGTATGCTACTGCTAATTGCAGTTCTTATCTTTATTCAACATTGTCTATCTCAGATAAAATGATAATTTTATCATTATGATTTAAAAATTTTCAAATTTAGGGAATTATTGTTCACAAGTATTGATTTAGATTTCATTGTTTAGGGTACAAGATAAAAATGTAATCGACTTTTTAATTATAAATGGCATGGAAGCAAAAGATACTTTTATCCCTGTACAGCAAGGGTGTCAAACTCAAAGGCTAACATGGGCCAAAATAAAAAGGTTTGAGTTTAGGTGGGCCGCAAAAAAAACTTCAATATTTATAGAAACATAAATTTATTTCGAAAAGTACAGAAATAAAAAAAGGACAAGGACAATTTAATGTTTTCTTCCTGACACTTGGCATCTTTTCTCCGCTATTATCTTTCCTACTTCGGGAGAAATATTGCTTGCAGTGATTACTTTCAAAATTGATCCAATGTGAGCGTCGTTAATTCTGGATCTGATAGGAGCCTTATTTCCTTTCATAAGTGTAAATAACTGCTCGCACTGATAAGTACTTCCAAACATGGAAATGATTTCACATGCAAATCTTCGTGTATTTTCAAGCCTGACTGGTAAATATCTATAAAATTCAGGCA
>AYEL01071533.1:0-13212 GCA_000484575.1 Olivierus martensii
ACAGTAAACAGTAAAATAAAATTAAAACACAATCTCACAACAATGGTTACACAATCACTGAAATGTGTGTTAGAAACCAAAAATAACTAATATACAGTAACAATTTAAACTGAAATAGCTAAAACTAAAATTGACGTAATTGAAAGTCTTATAAAAATGTGATATGTCATTGATAGCTTGTTGATCATTAAATAATTACTAATAATTAAGAAAAAATTAATTAATTGAGTTAATATATTCAATTTTAGGTTTCTTTTTATTATTCTTTCAAAAAAGTAATAAATAAAAGTGAAAAAAATATTAAAAAGCAATATTATATTACAAACTGTGAAAGCCTTGCGGGCCGCACAAAATGGCTTGGCGGGCCGCATGCGGCCCGGGGGCCGCCTATTGGACAGCCCTGTTCTAGACACTTCATGTTTAGGTTTAGTAACCAGTAATTATATTCAGAGCGATGATAGGAAATATTATTTCTTAACAAAATTATCTTAACAAATCTTCTAGAAACTTGTTCTAATCTGTTATTTAAACCAATAAAACCATCAGAAGGAGACCAAACCGAAGATGCAAATTCGACTGAAGGATGAATAATAATTTTGAATAAATATATTGGTATAAAAGAATTTTTAATATTCTTAGTAAATCTCATAATAAATCCTAATAGTTTAAGAGCTTTCCGTATGACATATTCTATGTGTTTGTCGAACTTGCAGTTATCTGAAAAGAATACCCCCAAATCCTTTAAACAACTTATATACCTTATATGTCTATTGTCCAAAGTATAGGAATGTGAAATTCTCTTAGAGAGAGTATAAGAAGTGACCAGTGTTTTATCCTCGTTTAATTTCAAGCCATTTTCAAGCAACCATTGAGAAATAAAGCATAAGGCAGAATTAAGACTATAAGGTTCTGGACTGTGGGCTGGTACGATTTGGAAGTCGTCAAGAAATAACTTTTTGGAGAAAGTTTGACTTACCTGTGAAGGAGGAGTGGATGAGTGCCGCCATGACTAATGTTTTGTTATACTTCCGACTGTTTGTCCCTGCTAACTTTAATTGTAATTATTATGATATGAAGGAAGTGAAAAATTGTAAAACTAATATGTTGTTAATTGATAAACGGACTTTTGTTTATAATTGGAAGATTAATAATTTCATTTGTTATGTTATGATAAAAAAAATGTAAATTTGTTTAACTTTAAAATTATGCCAGAAGAAGGCACTCTTGGTCTCGCCTTGTTGTATGTTCGTTCCGTCGTCCCTGGTATTGGTGAACTATTGTCTATGCACGTTGGTGTTACGGTTGGATTAACGGAAGCTAATTTTGAAGTAAGCTACTTCAACATTGGAGGTATAAGCATTGAATCCATTATACAGGCGAGACATTTTGTGACATTTTATTGTAAGTTAAATTTTGTTCTTTAATAAAGTAAAGTTTAAATGGAGCATTGGTCAGAGTCAGTTTTACGGTGGCTAGATGCCAACGAGACTGATATTCATATTAAGATTAAATCAATCCGAAAGACCGGCAAAGAGGAGGCGCGGGGTCGACCTCAATGTGAAGTTTTGGGTGTCATCTCAAACTTTACAAGACAAATACAGTCATCTAATCTCCCAATTTTATGAAAAATTTTGATATATCTGCATATGAAAGAATATTAACAGAAGGATAAGATAGATTTAGGGAAAATAACAAGTCATTAATATAAATAGTAAATAAAAAAGGGCCTAGACATGACCCTTGAAAAACGCCAGACAATATATTTTTGTAATCAGAGAAGATACCTTTAAAAAGCACCGTTTGATAACGAGCAGTGAAATAATTGTGGAAACTAAATCGGACGCTTTAGACAGATCTATATAAATTGTGTCAGTTTGATATTTAAGATCAATATTCTTGGTTACAATATCCCAAAAAATAATTCAATTCAATTCAATAAAATGTCTGGGAGTAAATCCGTGCTGGTAATCAGATAATGGAATATAATTTGTAAAATAGTGGAGCAGTCTATTATAAATAATCTTATCCAAAATTTTAATAATGCATGGTAAAAGACAGACAGGTCTATAATTTTATATATCGAATTTGTTACCTTTTTTATACATAGGTTTTATAATAACTTTTTTCAAGGTAACTGGAAAAACAGAAGTGGAAAAATATAATTGAAACAGATCAGATAAAATATATGAGATGCAATATCCCAAAAAATAATTAAATTCAATTCAATAAAATGTCTGGGAGTAAATCCGTGCTGGTAATCAGATAATGGAATATAATTTGTAAAATAGTGGAGCAGTCTATTATAAATAATCTTATCCAAAATTTTAATAATGCATGGTAAAAGACAGACAGGTCTATAATTTTATATATCGAATTTGTTACCTTTTTTATACATAGGTTTTATAATAACTTTTTTCAAGGTAACTGGAAAAACAGAAGTGGAAAAATATAATTGAAACAGATCAGATAAAATATATGAGATAGTCTTTACAATTTTTAAATAAAACAGAAGGTGGATTATTTTTAGTATAAAAGTATGATGGTATTAGGTGTTCAATAGCATCTGTAATTTCTTGATGAGTTATATCAAAGAAAAAACATTGAGATAACAATGCATGGTTATTTAAAAAAAGAGCTTAATTTTAAAGAAGGACTATTAGAATGATAGATATCACTAAAATAAAAATATTAAATGCATTGGCTACTTCTTCTTGTGGGATATCCTGACCATTAAAACTAAAAGACAATATTTCTTCAGATTTCTTTGAATATTCCCTATAGTATTTCCAGAAACCTTTAATACCACTGGTAGGATTGTTAAGGAGATTATAACAAATTTTAAATAGATAATCATCTTTTAAATGTTTTTCTAGGGTGATACATTTAGCCTCAAAACTTTATATTGATCATATAGATTTGTATCACAATGAGAAGCATTAAATGACCTCTCATAGATCTTAGCTTTTTCATGTAATAGAGAAATTAACTCGTTAGAATAGTGTTTTCAAAACTGTAGGGGATGAGTCTATTCCAAGCAGGGTGTGTAAGAATTAACAAAAACATCATTTTTGACACAAACAAGCAAAAATAAATTCAAATTGGTGTCGAAAAAAAAATGAACCAGCAAAAGGGTTATAAATGAAGCACATACATTCATGTATCCAGAAACTTTCTGCTATAGCTGTTTTAAAGACAAAATAATGATCTCGTTCAGTGATTGTGAAAAAGACTTGCAAGTAGCATTATCTTCAATGACATCCGATTTAAAAGAATTTGTGCTGGAAAACAAGCCCATCTATTGCATTAAATACTATGTTGTATTAAATTTTTTGTTTTTTTTTCGTTTGTTTAATTGTATTAAAAATTATTACACCATAATAAATATATATTTTTTTATGTATAAGATCTTTATTTATATAAAATATGGTATACTGTTTTGTAATATTAAATTGTAAGTCGAAAGTATTTATAAAACTAGAAAAAGAAGCGGAGTCTATAGAATACCGTTAAGAGATATAAAAGAAAATGAAGATAAAGCGTACATAGGTGTCACGGAAAGAACCATTAATAGAAGAATTGAAGAGCATAAGAGAGACGTGAGAAATGCAAAATTGACGACAGCGCTAGCAGTAGAGACGTATAGCAACGATATTGAAATCAAATGGGCAGAGGTAGAAAGAATTAAGTCGGTACCAGCGTACACGCAGCCAACAATAACAGAGACAATAGAATGCAGCCAACGATAACAGAGACAATAGAGATATTAAGAAGAGGAAATAAAGAGAATTTGGTTAACAACAAGCTGAACTGGGAGCCGTCAGGAGCATGGAAGTATGTTATGAGTAATGCGACGTCAAGAGCATGGAAGTATGTTATGAGTAATGCGAAGTTAATTTAGTCGTCTAAAGAAAGACTAGTATACGAGTTAAGAAAACGTTAGATGCCATATGTAGGAACTATATATTTTATAGTTACGGTATAAGTTTATGTTAACCGAATTGATAATCTCGTTATTGGAAACACGATATATATTATCGAAATCATGTAGTCCCTATGTTATAATTACTTCCCAAGTTAATATGTTATTTGGTTTTATTTTACTATATAATGCGTACTGAATTTTTAAATATAAATATTAGAGTTTTATCTATTTTAAATTGTAACTATGTTTTGAATTTAAAGCCGTACGAAAAACGAAGTTTTTTTGAATTTGTTCCAAAGAGTTAATGTTCCATAAAAATGTTATATGGTTATCTTGATTCTATTGTAAAGAAAGGTGAAATACCTGATGAGGGCGTTTGTATGCCGAAAACGTTAGTATTGTATGAATATTAATTAAAAGAGAGTTATTTTTAAACTGCAAAGTGTGCTAAGTAATTATTCAATGAATATGCTTAATATTTGAATTTTTTAATAATTTGGGTTAAATTTAATTGAAGAAACCAAAACAGTTTAAAAAATAGAAAACATTTAGTAATATATTATATTATATTTATTGCAAAAAGAAATAGCTTTTATTTGGATTAAAAAAATGATAATGCATATCTTACAATTATCAAAAATACATATAATATATAAAATGTGAAATTTTTGTGATCTTTTTTTTTTTAGAAATTAAAATTTAATACTAAAACAATAATAATAAAGCATAATTATATACAAACTATATCCTACAAAAAAGTCAATCAATTTTGGGAATAGTTAAACATAAGCAACATCTGCGGTCAGTATATTAAGAAATTTGTATGTAGCTTTTATATTAAATTTGTATTTGTTTGTTATGTAACTTGGAATAAATTTACGTATACATAACAAATTAATTGATCATTCATTATCATACATGTATGAAAAAAGAAACTTTCTTTATTGATATATAAAATTATAATATCTGGTATATTTCCAAAATAAAAGTAATCTTCTAATACAGTGGTTTCCAAACGTTTTGTGTTTGTCCCCCCCTTTTTTTCATAAAAAATTGGTATGCCACTCATAAGAGTCTAGTTTTATAAATACTTTCGACTTACAATTTAATATTACAAAACAGTATACCATATTTTATATAAATAAAGATCTTATACATAAAAAAATATATATTTATTATGGTGTAATAATTTTTAATACAATTAAACAAATTAAGCATATTATAAATTTGTATTTATATACATACAATTGATACCATCATTCTATGATATTAATACTCAATACAAGTAATTTTTGATCTATGATCATCTGTATCTATCATCATGATGAAATCAGAAATTTCTATGATTGGTCAAGATAAGTCACATGCATACATGTCCATGGACAATGGTTTGATGTACTGGCAACATCCATTTTGTGTCTGGTTCCATTACCTTTGTGTTTCATAAGTTTACATAATAAATATTTGAAGTGGGCAATTGATAAATATAGAATATTTCCTACTTATGACCACATCAGGTTACAACCACAAAGTCTGAATTGAACTATGTCAAAAGTTGAGTTATGTGCACAAATTAAATATTAATTGTCTATTCAATTTTGAGTTATAAATGAATTTGATATATTTGTTTTAAAATATGAAAAGAATAATAATTATTGATTATATAATTTATCTAGTATTTCTATTTTATACAGATTTTATATTCAAAAATATATAAAAATAAAAATTATAGTATTGATTAATGAAATTAAAACACTATCTAAATAATCACTTAGACAAAATAAATAAAATTGATGATTCATTCTATTTAGAGAGGGTTGAAATGTGACATTAATGAAATTCTTCTGCTTACTATATTATATAAATTAAAACTGCCTTTGTGCAAGTAACTCAAAATAAAAGAGAGATTTATTTTCAATTTCCTGCATAAAGACAATTTAATTTATATAATATGTTATATAATGCATATAAAATTATATATCATCAGCTATTGAGCAAAGTGTTCTTGAATGTAAATTAAATATTGTTTATTCAATATTGACTGTTATAAATGAATTTGCTGTATATGTTTTGAAATATGAAAAACAAAACATTTATTTTTAGAATATAAAAATATTTAAGCATATCTATGCATTTGGTGCTTACTGCTTAATTCAAATTGCTGTAATAAAATTAAAGCAATTTAATAATAAAATTATTTGAAGATTTTTAAATTTTTAATATGAGGTTTCAAAAAAAATTTTTTAAGTAAATTTGAAAATGCAAAATTTTGATATATACAAGTTGACAATATATTCTAAAAGCCAATGGACAGACATCTCTTTTAATTCGAATAAAAATTATAATAAAGAAATAAACTTGTATCACCTATTTACATCCTTCTGTTTTTGCACAACTGTATCATTTATATTTATAATAATTTCTCAGTAATTTATTTTATCATTACTATTATGTATTTTTTTTTTCATATCTGTTTGAGTTTCTTTTAATCTTTTGTTTTATAAATATTGGAAGTTGTATTAAAACTTGAAAATATATTGATGAATTGCTAGTGGAGTATTAGAACTATTGTAACATAATCAATGGTTAATCCTACAAAACAGATAACTCAACAAAGTTTGCAAATAGAGGATGCTGGAAAATTAGTTATAATGCATATTTAATCAAAAAATATAATTTCTGTTGACATCTAAAATATTTCTTATATAATTATTCAGTGGTGTAATGTAAGAAATTAATTGTGTATTTATTATAACAACATCTTATTAACATGAAAAATGTGAGTTCTCTACTATTAAGATTCGAAATATGCTGCTCCATTTTTAAACAAATATTGAAAATGAGTGCAAAGAACAGGATAATCAATAAATAAAGCCTTTAGATTTTTCTTTCAATAAATTTATTTTAAGTTAAAAAATAAAAATTTAAAGTCTATTTATCCATTATCCAGTTGTTTGAATTCATTTTCAATATATGAGTTCTCACTTATCAAATACCATAACGTATAATGCATTATACTATTTAATATAGTACATTATAATACATTATTCTAGGCATCTTCTAGTTATTCCTGTATAATTGCCACTGCATAGGAGTAACTAGATGATGCCTAGAACATATACAACAGCTCCTATATGATGCAAAAAACAATAAGAAAAATATGGCCCTTGAACAAATGGCCTACTCCAGAAACTTGACCATTAAATGGGATGACACTAAAATTGGCAATTCAGTGTGTTTTAATAAATCAGGGGTGGGCAACCTTTTTTTTGTAGAAGGCTGTATAGAAAAATTTATGGTGGGCCATGGGCCAAAACAAAAACGATTGATAATAATAGTATTTATTTAAAAAAGAGAAGGTACAGATATGTAAGTATACATAGCATTGGTATTAGATATAATAAAATCATGTGGCCTGCAGGCCGGAGGTTGCCCACCCCTATAATAAATAAAGATCAAACTTTTGTTAAGTCTGAAACATTTATCTCCACAACCTGGATCAGAGTCTAATTCCAGGAATAAGGATTCTATACCTAGTGTCTGGGAATTCTTAATTAATCAGCACACCAACATTAAGTTTTGTAAATTTCAATTTTTGTAATTATAACTATTTTACCATTTTACTTTTTTTTGCACATTTTATTATTTCAAGTGTAAGAACTATTTTGAAGAACTTTTTTGACTGCTCTTACTGCTACTCTCCTGACACTTGAGGTTGACATTACAATTAATACTTATTTATATAGATGTTCTAGTTCTTTTTCTGTTAACACTCACTTTCTCTGTGCAGCTGAAGAAAAGCAGTCCAGCCCAAAAGTATTCCTACATCTATAATTTTCTTTTAACGTCCAATAAGCTAGTTTGGATTTTGTTTTATAAAAATGTAGAAACTTTCAGATAAGATTGCATACTTTGTTAAAAATGTATTTTTATAATTTATAAATATTTGTTACATTATTTATAATATGATATATTATTTTAAACTTACTGATTTAAAATAGGTGTATAGCTATTCCTATCTTCTTCTATAACTGAAACCATCAAAGCAATTAATTTGTGCCAAAAGTCAAGATTGTGCAAGCTAGGACCATGATCATCAGCACCCATGTTATCTTTAGATTTTTGTTCTTGTGGCTCTGCTTGGAACTCTCTAGAATATAGTTCATAACAATTCTCAAATAAGAATTGATATGTAGCACGCAGACAAGCTTTAACACAATCTTTCACAACTGTGCTGGCACGAGGTGGACTGGAAAGTTCTTGTACCTAGAAGTGAAAATATTTATTATATTGATAAAAGATTAATATAATTAAAATTTCATTTGTGTAATCCTGAATTATTTAGATTTATTTAAAGAAAATAATTGATTACTTCTAAATTTTTTATAAAATCAATAAGCAGAATAAATACAGTGACAATCAATATTATAACAAATTCTATAAAGTATCAGATAATTTTATGTTAATTTCTATTTTTTATTTTTTTTTTAACATTAAGTTATTTTGATAATGTTTAACTGAAACTAAAAACTAAACTGATACACTAACTGGAAAACTAAACTGATAATTAACTATAAAAAAATTATTAATAAAATTAAATATCAGCATCATATTTTTTGTATCTATAACTTTATAATATTTTCGCTAATTTTAAATTATGTAAAATTAAATGATAATCATTAATTTTAATCATTATTTCATTGTTAAATCATTATGAAGTTGAATAAATCTTTACAGTTTTACATATTATTCAATAATTTTGTGCTGATTTATCCTTACAACAGACTATATACAAAGAATGATATAATTTTGATTGTCACAATATAGTACAAAATATAAAATATTCAAATATTTGTTAAATTAAACTTTATTGATTAAAAAGTTCAATTTAAACAATTTTAATATATGCATTATAACAAATAAGTTTTTAATTTTTTTTATAAATATTTATAACTTGATGTATTTTAATGATTTCATACTTTTTAATCACCCAGTATATGATTTTCGAGGACGTAGTACTTTTTATATTCCTTATTCTAGGACTAATGTTAGAAAATTCTCTTTTTTTATACGCACTAACTATTTATATGAACAAACTGTTGCATACTTAACTTGATTTTTGTTTTTGTTGATTTTTATGTAATTATTTAATTGTATCTTTGTATCTAATTGTATCGTTGTATCTGTATCCAAATAAAACATATTTTTTTTTGTTGTTTTTATTTTATAAAAAAAAAAAACAGTAAGTATTTTTTAAATATATAAAAAAATAAAACAATATAATAAGAAATCAATTAAATTATGAAAATGAATAAGTATTAAGATTGCCTACAATTAACAAATTTTTATATACTTTGTGTATATTGTATGATTATGCAAATGATCCTTTACTTATGATGGAGTTATGTTTTGATAATCCCATTCTAAGTAGGATCAAAAAAATACTACCATTGTAAGTCAAAAATGATTGACAATGGTAGTAGTAATTTTAGTAGTAATAGTACATAATGGAAGAACGGATCCTCCCAAAAATTACCAAAAATCATCAGGGATTGATTGATTGATTTATTCATTCATTGCCTTCTAAGGTGATCAACCATTGTTTTACCATGCATCCAGATTTATTATAATAGCCATGCAGCTACAGCTTTAATAAAACAGAAAAAAATATTTCTAGTCAATATGCTTTGAAAATAACTAACTATGGAATATTGTAAATTCAATTATAAGTTGAATGATTGCAAATGAGGGAGCACCTATGCAATACAAATTTTTATTTATTGATAGTTATTTAAACTTTTTATGTTTTTATTAATATAAGTATAGCACATTATTTAATGATTTTAAATATAATATATTATAAATAATTATCATCAGATATTATTTAAATGCTAAGTTTATAAAATTTCTAATATGTTCTTTTCTATTCTAAACTACAATTCTAATTTTATTATTATAAATAATCATTATTTTTAAAATTTTTTTACTAGTAGTAATTTTTCAAAATTATGAATGAAATTTTATTATTTCCATTTTTAACTTCTTCATATTAAAAATTTTGTGTAATTTATTTACTTTATGATGAAGTTTCTAAACAAATTCAAACTAAATAAAATTTTTGATATTAATTATCTGTTAATTAAATTACAGATTTCCGCAAGAGCTCAATGTAGGACAACTCAGTGCTTCTACGATGTGGAGTTTGTTTGCTGTTGATATGAAATACGCTTTGGAAGGTAATTTTTATGTTATTACCAATACTCGATAAATATATCATTTGAAATAGCATATTTAATATTTAAATAATAAAAAACTATTTTATATGAAAAATAGACTTCATCTAAATTTTTGTTAGGAATGCAGTTTCAATATAGGAAAACTAGCATTGATTCCAAACATTATTTTTTCTATAATAAAATTAAAATTTATTTGAAATTTTATGTTTTTTAAGATATTTTAAACAAATTATTATTATTATTATTAATTTAAATGTATTAAAAAACAAATCTACTAAATGAATTTATTTTAGTAAATTCTAAATGAAAATACAAAATGGTCATTAAAAATGAAACAATAATCAATTTTTAAATTATTAATTGTAATTTTTTATGAGCAAAAATTTCTATGATATAAATATTTCATAAAGAACAAAAAACAAATTAATGATATTTGAATATCATTAATTTACAATTCAAAAATATCAATGGATGAGAAAATTCTATATAACAAAGTAATTTCTTTTTGATATTGTTCTCTTATTTTTACAGTTTTTTCTTTATAATTAGTTACTAATAAATGAATAAATCAGTTAATTTAAATATATAACAATGAATGAAAATATTCTATTACTTATTCTTACATTATGAGATAATAAATCAATATGGAATTATCTGAATAATGTAAAAAGCTTAAAGATATGATTTATGTTAAATAACCTATAAAATAATGATTATCTTTTGACTTTGTGAATTCTGTAAAAAAAAACAATTACTGTAAGAACATTAATTAAAAAGCAATTAAATATCTTCAATCTACTTCCTCTACAGTTCTCTCCTACATCTGAAACCAGATAAGTTGAAACAATAAGTTGGGAAGCTACTTTATTTATTTATAGGAATTAATGCTCATATTTTTGATTTTTTGATTATTCATATTTGAGGAAAACTCTCAAACTCAGGAACATCAAAAATGGAAATTTGTAAACCAAGAACTACCTTTATTAATATATTTTAAGATAAAGCGCTTAACAATATTCTGTTTTATAAAAATATAAGATGGTGATTAATTGTATACATATTTTAGTTTTTACTTATAAAATATTTTTAAAAGATGAAAAACAATTTGCTTGATTTAGAATTTTATGTAAAATTTATTATTATATAGCTACAGTAATAGATATATTTGATTATCAATAATGTTTATTTATATATGCTTTCATATAATTTTTTAGAAATATTTTTTTATTTTTATAGTATTTTATTTTTCTTTAAGTTTTAATATTTCAAAATTCTTTAATAAATAATTTTTTATTTTTTTTAATCTTAAATTAATAATAAACATTAATTACAATAGTCTTTTGAATCCATATTAAGCATCTTAAATTAATAATAAACATTGATTACAATAGTCTTTTGAATCCATATTAAGCAGCATTGATGACTCCATGGGGATAATAGGGTTATTGCCTTCATGATTATTTGAATACAGTAAGACCCTGCTTAATGCTGCTCTGTTTAACGCTGTTTCAATATAAAGCGGTTTTTTCAAATTCTATGTTTTTATTGATTCACTTTGGCATGGTTTTTCAAACCGTTATTCTTACATAAATCCGAAATCACAGGAATTTGTTACATTGATACTCCTATGCCATCTCACAGTGCCTTTGATATCAGTGCAGTGCAGTACATATGAAAATCTGCTGTGGTCAGAGATCATATTTATGATCGGTCATCAATGTATTAGTGTTGTGTGTTTGTGTCTTAGTGTACTCAGCACCGTCTGGTGCCCTCAATGTGGTGACTACAGCCTCTTCAAACCTCCGAAAGAAGATTATCTGGAACTAGACTCATTTCTACTTCTGTTAATCAGTTTTTTGTTTTGCAACTCTGATATTGATTAATCTGCAAATAGCAACAATGTAACTTTACTCCCATATCTTATTTACTCCAATGTATTCTTTTTTTTTATTGGCCTTAATAATCGCTGATGCAGGATTCATGAACCCACCTAGTGCTGGTTGCTTCCCACCCTATTTTCCCCCTAGTGCCTTGCTCACTCCTTCAGCAAGATCCTTTTCGCTATAACTTGACTCTTCTCACTTCCTTTTCAACTATGGCTATACCTTTGAGTTAAGCCCCTGTCCTTTAAAATAAAATAAAAATGTTATTTTACAGTAATAAAAATAACAATTATCCCGTTTTAGTTTTAACCTGAATACTGCCACTTTAAACTATAGTACCTTGAAGTTAGAACATTATTCTTTCATCAATATTTTTTCATTGTTTACAGTTTACTGCAATCTGATTAACTGCCTTTTCGTTCTTAAAACTTTTTATTTTCTAATTTCAAGAATTTTTCATGAATGATTTATGAATACAAATCGGCTTTTTATTTTCTAATTTTAAGAATTTTTTCATGAATGTTTTATGAATACAAATAATTTTCTAATTGCGAATTTTTTCACGAATGATTTATGAATACAAATCGATATTACAATAAAGTTTACTGCAGTCTGATTACTGCTTTTTGTTCTTAAAACTTTTTATTTTCTAATTTTAAAATTTACTGCATTTTGTTCTTAAAACTTTTTATTTTCTAATTTTAAGAATTCATGAATGATTTATTATGAATCTCAAATCGAAATTAGCAATAAAAAATGCCTATAATTAATGTAATGCAATAGTAATAATACATGTTACAAAATAAAAGATATTAGCAATAAAAAATGTCAATAATTAATGTAATACAATAGTAATAATACATGTTACAAAATAAAATTAAAAAGAAAATACTATGTATATATTTTTTATTCACTGTCCTGTTTCACCTATCCTCATTATTTACCGTTTAAAATGACCTTGTTTAAGGCTGTTTCATTTAGCGCTTTGTTTCCTTGGAACATATCCCCATGTTAAATGAGGTCTTACTGTACAGCAAGGGTGTCAAACTCGCGGCCCACGGGCCGCATGCGGCCCACAATGACTATATTTGCGGCCCAGCCAACAAAACTTACACAATAATAATAATGACCATATTTTGTTCAATGTTTGCATGTATGTAGTGAAACTACG
>AYEL01071534.1:0-37548 GCA_000484575.1 Olivierus martensii
AAATATTACAATAATGATAGAAAATTTTTAATAAAGAAATTTTTATATTTCTTAATTGAAAATTATTTTTATAAAATGGAATGATTATATATATATCTTCATTTTAAACATTCCAATTTTATATTTCCCTATATTTGTGTGTTTTTTCTTAATTTATTTCTAAGGAAAATTTCAATATGACAGGTTTTTCTCTTCTACAGTTTTATGAGAAGAAATGCAATAAAGAATTGGAAGTCTAAATTGCTATAGAAGATATGACTTTTTTCATAATTTATATTTCCAAATCTATATTAAAATATTTATAAGCTTGATAATTCTGTACTTATTTAATTACAACTAGCCAATTAGCAGAAATTAATATACTCACAGACAAATTGCTTTAATAAATTCAAAGTAGTGCTTTTGAAATTCTTGTATTCCCTTTTTTCAGCTTTTATATACAACAAAAATAATTCTATTCTAATTTACAACAAAAGCTTTACAACAAAAATAATTCTATTCTAATTTGTTAACATGTAAATTTAAAATTGAACATAATTATTAAAGTAATTAAAACATGTGCCACAGTAAACAAGTTTTCTTATTTAATTTTAAAAAATTAGTTTAAAGCTTGTTTACTGCAGCATGTATTTTAATTACTTTAATAATTATGTTCAGTTTTAAATTTAAATGTTAACGAATTAAAATAGAATTATTTTTGTTGTGAAAAGCTGAAGAGGGAATACAAGAATTTCGAAAGTGCTACTTTTAATTTATTAAAGCAATTTGACTGTGAATATATTAATTCAAGTTAACTGGCTAGTTATAATTAAATAAGTTAAAGTAAACAATGAAAAACTTTGGAAAATTCTGTACTTTTTTAACATTCATTTAATATAGATGTATAGTTCATAATTTTAATTGTTTTTAATAATCACTACGAATGTGAGATTGCTAACTATCAATTATAAAGATGATAAAAAAAAATCAAAAAATATTATTGCTGGATGTAAAAAAGTAACTTTGGATTTCTGCAATTTATTCAATCAATATTTAATAGATATTTAACATGCTAAAAATTTATTATAATTAATTTAATATTTCACTTCATCTAATACTTTATAATATGAATATGAATATTATAATTTAATAATATATTTTATCCTTTATACAAATATAAGTATATTAATTTTGATTACAAGTTTAAAATTTCTGTAGAAACAATTTATTCTAAGAACTTTCTAAAGAATAAAGTTATATTTGTGTGTATATGATGTGTGTATATATATATATATATAAATATATGTTCTATCCATTTTAATAGCATGATACAATAATGTAGGATTAATATTTCTTGAATATATTTCTGCCAAAGTTTGAATGCATTTCTGTCAAGTTAAAGACAATTATGAATATATTTAAAATATTCATTAATAAGAATATAATAAAGAAGTTGGTACTGGCCCAGCCCCCTTAGTAATCTTCCTGATTGGAAAGGGGGTAAAATATGCAAAAAAATGTACCCACATCCTTCTTTTTCGTTTAATATTTTCCTCCTCATCAAGAAGGATACCCATAATTGATAACTTCTCAGATGAAAAATTTAATGCTATAATTGCTAACTCCTCAGATAAAAATTTTCTGTAGCACACAATGACTACGTCCAACCTGGAGACCGGTTTCAGACTTAGACCCGATCCATTATGGAGCCGTTCACGGTTAAATCTTTCTTTGCTCTCAGTTCGGTGATTTTACAACGTGTTCACATTTTCGCTCACCAATAAGTCGGAAATCGGTCTCTAGGTTGGACGTAATCGTTGTGTGCTGTAGAAAGTTTTTATCTGAGGAATTAGCAATTACGGCTATCCTTCTTGACGAGGAGGAAAATATTAAATGAAAAAAGACAAAAAGAAGGGTGTGGATACATCCAAGTTTAACGCAAAGAAAACTTAAAGGGGAATATTACATCCTGTATCCTCATTTAGTAGATGAAGATAAATTTATATTTTCGAATGGATTTTCTTGTAATTGTTATCATTATAATACGGTGATGATAAGTTATATAAATCTGGTTTGTTTGATCGGCCGCGTGGAAACGCTTCTGCTTTCCACTATGGAGGACCGGGTTCCAACCCTTGAAAATATTTATCATGGAATTCGGGTTGGCCTTCGATCCCCGTCCCCCGCAGTCCGGCTAACCCCTCCACAGGGGTAGGAGCCTGTGGAAGGGGTTGTTTCGCACCGCCACTTAGTGTTCTTCCTGAATGGAAAGTGGCGTCATCTGTTGACAAAAAAACCTGGTTTGTTTTTGACCAATTCAATGCAGTTTCGTCTAAAATAAAAAATAATCGCTATATTAATTTCACTATTAATAAGAATATAATAAATAAATTATTTGATAATTTTTAATAATCAACACCCAGATTGATAATCCTTTTATATATGCAGATAGTATCAACTTATAACAGAGTTTAGTTCAAAATAGACTATAATTTTTGAATGGGTTCAAATAATGTTTAGAAATTTTTCTGTGTGATGTGTGGTTCAAAATTATTATATATAAAATTTAAAATTTTAACTCTTTAAAATGTAAATTCTGAAAGTAGCTTAGATTAATGGCATCAATCTAAGCTACTGCCAGCATACTGTCTGAAATTCATTTCAAAATTGATATTATTATTATTATTATTATTATTATTATTATTATTATTATTATTATTATTATTATTCGTGGTACAGCAATGTGTGCATGGAGTAACTCTGGGGCAAAGCACTATGTCAGACACAAGTCAAGACCAGTACTGTGAAATTTAAATGTGTGTTAACTAACTGTCTGTATCAGTGCTGAGAAACTTTCTTACTATGTTGCATGTATTGAGTAGTGATGCTTTTTGTAATGTTACATATGTCTTGGGATGTAGATCTAATGTTTTGAGGATTTTGTGTAGTGTGTGAGGGAATACTCCTCTGGAGGAGAGAATGATGGGTACTGTGACTACCTTTTGCATTCCCTAGAGACACTTAATTTCTTGTGAGAATTCTGTGTATTTGCTAATTTTTTGGGTGAATGCATCCTGGATATTGTGTTTCTGGTATTGAGATATCTATAATGTAGGTAACTTTGTTTTGTTTGTCTATGAAAGTGATGTATCTATGAGTCTGTTGTGGTGTATGGTTTTGTATGTTAGGATTGTTCTGTCGTAATACATCTTGTATATCAAGTTTTCTAGAATTGTGTCTGATATGTATTTGTAATATGGTGTAAGTGTGTTTATTGATTTTTGTTTGGTTACAAGCTTTTAGTGTATTATGTTTGCTACTTGGTTGTGTCTGTGCAGGTAATCTGTTTGTCCAAGCAGCTTGCAACCAGATGTAATGTGTTGAATTGTTTCAGGTGCTATGTAGCATTTCCTACGGGTGTCGTTTGTTAATGTGCTGTCCTTTAGTATGTATTTTCTGTAGTTTTTTGTGTTTATTACCTGGTCTTATATTGCTACTATAAACCCTTCTGTTTCTGTAAATAGATCCCTCTGACTAACCAGCTGTTTGACGCTTTGGCATCTATAAAGTGTTTCTGAAGGTCGTGTGGGTGTCTGCTATGGAGTTCCATTCTAGACAAGGATGTTTTCTTTTCTTGTGTGTGTGCAGTGTTGTCTATTTGGCATGGAGTGTTGTTCTGAAGATTTAGTGGTGTCCATGTTTCTATCTGCCAAGACAATAGCTTTGTGTAGTTGTGATATTTTTTTTATCTGCCAAGATAATACTTTTGTGTAGCTGTGATGTACGTTGTTTTTTATGGAGCAACTCTGTCAGATTATACATCTGTCTGTTGTATAAATATGGGATGTCAATAAGACCACGTCCACCTTCCTTGCATAGGAGAGTAGTTCTTTCTATGGCAGATTTCGGGTGATAGTACTGGTATTTTGTAAGTATTGTTCGTGTTTTTCTTTGGAGTGATTCTAGTTCTGTCCGTGTCCACTGTATCATCCAACGGAGTAAGTTAGTATGGGTATTGCAAATGTGTTGATGGCTTTCACTGTGTTTTTTCCATTCAGCAGTACTGGTATGGCAAATGCATTGATGGCTTTCACTGTGTTTCTTCCATTCAGATGTATTTTGAGAATGTTACTTAATCTGTTGGTGTACAGTTTTGATAGTGTGTGTTTAGTTTTCTTCTGTTCAATGAGTCTGGCCTGCTGGAATCCCAAATACTACCTCACCTCATCCTCTTCCATGGATTCAATAGTGTTTCTGTTTTTGAGAGTGAAGCCTTCTTTCTTTGGGACTCCAAATGTGGAGTGTTTTGTATTTGTCTAGGACAGGGTCGGCAAACTTTTAAGACGGAAGAGCCAAACCTGTCCGTCATAACAATTTAAAAATTATTCGAGAGCCATATATATATTTTACAAATAAGATAAATTTAAAGTAATATTATAATAAGTTATATTAATTATATATTAATTAAATGAAGAAAAAAAAAAAATTGTTCTCATTTGTTTTAATCAGTGTGAGCTGTCTACCATGTGCTAAATCATCCCCTCCATCACTCCCTTTGTATATCGTGGGGATATACAAAGTGTCATGCCTCGCGACGCGTTGCCAAAGCGTGGGGCTTCGCGACACGCTTCAGCAACGCATCGTGAGGCATGATGCTTCGCTTATC
The DNA here is from genome assembly GCA_000484575.1 of Olivierus martensii. Classification (NCBI taxonomy): domain Eukaryota; kingdom Metazoa; phylum Arthropoda; class Arachnida; order Scorpiones; family Buthidae; genus Olivierus; species Olivierus martensii. The sequence continues at coordinate 4,646 of AYEL01071534.1, forward strand.
TTTTTTTTTTGTTAACAGATGACGCCACTTTCCATTCAGAAAGAATACTAAGTGACAGGGTGAAACAGCCCCTTTCCCCCTCCTACCCCTGCAGAGGGGTCAGCCGGATTGTGAAGGACAGGGATCGACGGGCCAGGCCTGGACCCCGTGAAAAATATTTTCAAGGGGTGGGACCCGAGACTCGAACCCGGGTCCTCCCACGATAAATATTTTCAAGGGGTGGGACCCGAGACTCGAACCCGGGTCCTCAGAGTGGAAAGCCGAAGCGTTTCCACGCGGCCAATCCGGCCGACTCAACCTTGGGATATGGACCGAAGCGTTTCCATGCGGCCAATCCGGCCGACTCGCTTATCTTTAAGATGAGCGTAACTTTAAGATTCGTTTATCTTTACAAGCGTGTCGCGAAGCATGACGCTTTGCGTATCTTAGTGCCACGAAATTTTGCTATATCTATAAAACAAATGAAATCACCATTATGTGAATAAAATTCTTTTAAAATTTTATAAATGAAACTATGATAGTTTTATTTTCATTTTTAATTTTGCTTCAGAGCCACATATAGATACTCAAAGAGCCGCAGTTTGCCAACCTCTGGTCTAGGACTTGGGTCACACACACACACACACACACACACACACACAACACTGGTGTGTGTCTGTGTGTGTGTGTGTGTGTGTGTGTGTGTGTGTGTGTGTGTGTGTGGTTCTTATTAATGTGTAGAGACATAATTGTCATCAATATGTCTTTGGAATATGTGTAGTGTGTGTAGTGTGTGTGTGTAGTGTGTGTGTGTAGTGTGTGTGTGTAGTGTGTGTGTAGTGTAGTGTGTGTGTAGTGTAGTGTAGTGTAGTGTGTGTGTGTGTGTGTGTGTGTGTGTGTGTAGAGTGTTGTTCAGTTTGTTGGAGAGCGGATTTAGGGCAAGGCAGAACCAGAGTGGGGCTCAAGGAATCGCCCTGAAAAATACCACATCTAATGTGTATGGGTTCTGTGGCTATGTGACTTTATTTATGGTAACGTGTAGTATTGTTCTTCAGTGTTGCATTATGTTGCGTAGGAATGTGATATATGTTGTATTGATTTTATAGAGTCTATATGAGCCATGAATGTGGTATGCTATCGAATGCCTTTTTGTAATCTATGTAAACTGCGAGTAAGTGTCTGCGTTGTCTGTGTACCTGTTTTAGTATAGTTTTGTCGAATGTCTGTGTACTTTTTTCAGTATTGTTGTGTCGATGATCAGCTGCTCTTTGCACCCCATGTGACTTCTACAGCAACCTTTCTGTGTTCTGTGAGAATATTGTTTTCTTCGACTTGTGTGTATATTTCCGTTGGTGATACAAGATGTTAAAATTTTGTATAGTGTTTGTTGACATGTGATTGGTCTGTATTGTGATGGATTTCCAGTGTTTGTGCTTCATGAAAATGATGCCCTGTGTAAGAAAGGGAGGTGTATCTTTTGATTTGTGTATGAGATGTGTGAGTTGTTTGGCTAATGACAGGTAAAATGTTTGTACCAGAAATTTTGGGTTTCATGAAAATGATGCCCCGTGTAAGAGAGGTGTATCTTTTGATTTGTGTATGAGATGTGTGAGTTGTTTGGCTAATGACAGGTAAAATGTTTGTACCAGAAATTCTGGATGCCATCTACACCAGGGCTTTCCAGTTGTAAGTGTATCTAATTGTGTTTGTGAGTTCTTCAGTAGTATAAAATGTTTGTACCAAAAATTCTGGATGCCATCTATACCAGGGGCTTTTCCCAGTTGATGAGTGTATCTAATTGTGTTTGTGAGTTCTTCAGCAGGAATGATGGTAAAAGGCATTTCAGATACATTTAGTGTGCGTGTCTCCTCTTCTGTGATCCAGCTGGCTTTCTGGTTGTGTGTGACTGGGACTGCCCACAGGGCAGACCAGAAGCTGGTGAGTGATTGTTGTGTTGGTATTTCACTGTTTTGTGTTTGTCTAGGATCTTTAGTGTTTATGTTTCTGTAGAATATCTTTTCGTTGTTTGTGAATAGTGTGTTGTCTTGTTTACGTACTAGACTAGTTTTGTATTGTTTCAAGCGTTGTGATTTTGCTGCAAGTTTCTGTTTTAGTGTGTCTGTGTATTCTTTAATGTGTATGTTGTGGTTTTCATGGCATGTGTGTGTTTTAAGTTTTCTGAAAATCTTTTAATAGATTTCATAAGTTTTGCAGATGTGTTGTATTTTGTGTATTGGGTGAGTCTACCTAGTTCTGTTCTGATTTCATTATTTGTTTTTCGAGTCGTTTTTGCCAGGCAGGTTTTAAATGGTGTTGTTTGTTTGTGCCCAGTTTATTTGGGAGTGTTTTGAGACCTAGGTTTGTAGTGACAGTGACAGCAGCTGAATAAATAAATGTGTGTATTTCTATGAGTGTTGTTTCAGCATTAATAAGTTTTGATAGAATGTGTGTGTTCATACAATGTAATGCAAAAATGTTTATAAATATTATTATGATGGTTTCATTAAGCCGAAAGTTCTACGGTAATAAAATTAAATTTTTTGTGTTTTTTCACTTGTCTGAGCTGACAAATTATTTGATTAAACAATGTAATGCATTGTTTGACTGTTGTGAGTTGTGGAGTTTAGGAATGCATGGACATTGCATATGTATAGGGCTACATCTTGCGGCCGTGATAATTCGAATTTGAGCACAATTATTTGAATTTTGGTATCAAATTATAAACTGCGATAAATCGAAAATCGCAATAATCGAAACAACAATAATCGAGGTATTCCTGTATAATATATTCATATTATATATATATTATATATATATTATTAATAGTCAAACATAGCTGGCTGGATGTCCCTTTTTCGATTGATCTACTGTACCGATTAGAAAGGTCTAACTGTTGGATGTCTGTGACAGCCCAAATTATTTGTTGTTATTAATAATTTAAAAATTAAAGAATAGAAATAACATTGAAATTATAGTTCCTCTAAAAAGACAGAATTTGGGAAAAGCTGTAACATAATGGTTGCCATTTTACAATTCCCTACACAAGTTCTGAAGTGTTTTTGTCATTATATACAGTATTATTAGATTAAATCACATGATTAGTTCCGCTCATTTATATGAGTGGGTAATTTCTAGTATACAGGGTTAGCCTAAATGATTCATCGAGTTTCAAAGCAATGTTTATTGACAAGTATACGATGTACAAAGATAGGTGATACATTCACAAAGTTTAAAAGCTATGGAAGATGATGATGATGATGACTTTGCAGGAACATTAATATTCAGTGACGAGGCGACTTTCCATCTGTCAGGAAAGGTGAATTGTCACAATGTGAGAGTGTGGGGTACTGAATTGCCGAAGTGAATGTCTTCTGCGCCATATCCAAGACAAAGGTGTATGGCCCCTTTTTTCTTCATTGAGCAGATGGTTACAGGTTTCGTGTACCTGGATATGTTGTTGTTGTGATTGTTGCCACAATTGACTGCTGACTCCTCGACTTTGGATTTTGGGAAGTGGAGTTGGAAAGGGATTTGCCGAAGTGAATGTCTTCTGCACCATATCCAAGACAAAGATGTATGGCCCCTTTTTTCTTCATTGAGCAGATGGTTACAGGTTTCATGTACCTGGATATGTTGTTGTTGTGATTGTTGCCACAATTGACTGCTGACTCCTCGACTTTCATCTTTCAACAGGACAGGGCTCCACCTCACTGGAGCACAATTGTCCACGTCTTTCTCAACAGAGAACTGCCACATCGTTGGATGGGGCACGCTGGTCTGGGTGATGTTCCTCTGTTGCTATGGTCTCCCATGTCACCAAATCTCACGCCATGTGATTTCTTCTGTGGGGTTATGTTAAGGACAAAGTTTATTTGCCCAATGCCAACAACGCTGCAAGAACTGCAGGAACGCATCACTGACGGACATTGACAGAAACATGCTAGTGAACATATGGATGGAACTGGATTACCATTTGGATGTGTGCCAAGTGACCAAAAGCACACACATTGAACATTGAACATTTGTAGAATGTATCAGAAATTTGGGGAGTGTATCTATCTTTTCATGTATCATCTGTCTTTGTATGTCGTATACTTGTAAATAAACAGTGCTGTAGAATGTATCAGAAATTTGGGGAGTATCTATCTTTTCATGTATCATCTGTCTTTGTATGTCGTATACTTGTAAATAAACAGTGCTTTGAAACCCGATGAATCATTTTTAGGCTAACCCTGTATATAATATCATATTTCCTTAGAATCATGTTAGATTATAAATACAAAAAGATAAATTTTTTTAATTGTTTAAGAAATTTAATCTTATATCAATATAAAAGACTGTTTGTTAAAATTTAACCTAAATTAGTTTTTCACCTGAAATGATATAAATGTAATTATGCAAATTGCCCAATGTCTAAAAATTTAAATATTTGAAAAAATACATTTGAGAGTATCCGTATAAATTATCACACTATTTCAAACACTTTTTACCCCTTCCCCCTTTGTCATTTTTTGTTATAACAAGCTTAATTTCCCAGAAGATCCTCCCATTCTACTAAAATTTTCTATTCAGTTTTACGTAATAAAAGATATATAAAATAATAGAAAACAGGAATTATGATATTTTTTCTTATTGTTTATATAGCATTACTTTCCATATGAGAATAGTTTTTTTTTTAATCAGATGAATGATATGCAAATTATTTGAAGATAACAAAAACAGTTTTTGATTCTAATTATCATTAATTATTAAGTAATATTTTTTTTCTTAAAAAGAAAGGTTGAAAGTTTAATAAATTACTATATAATGCAAATTGGGGTTAATCAGATGAATAATATGCAAATTATTTGAAGATAATTAGAATCAAAAACTGTTTTTGTTATCATTAATTATTAAGTAATATGTTTTTTTCTTAAAAAGAAAGGTTGAAAGTTTAATAAATTACTATATAATGCAAATTGGGGTCAGAATTTATGACATGTACAGTTGTTCCAAAAAGGTGTTGAACTTACAGAAAGTTGATTGGTTATAAATTCTGTCAATTTGAACATGAATCAAGAAAGCTAAAAATGGATTTGTACATTCTGACTGAGAACAGGGGTGAGGCATATGACTAGGATGGGTTGATTACAGCACTTTCAATTATTGCTGGGTTAATATATGAATGAACTTATTACGAATTATACAAAATTTATAAACAAATTAATATTTTTACAGAAAGTCACTTTTAGAGAACTGTACTGTGAAAGTATTAATTTGATTTCAATTACAAAAAACTCCCATATAAAATTTTTTTTTATATATAACAATTTATATGGTTATATTTTATACAAAAGTATTTTTTCTATAGAATTTTAAAAGTATATATGTCAAATCTCAAAACTTACCAATTCATCTATCGTAATGGACAGACAAAAACATATTGCAAATAAAAATAATTCCCTTTCCCTGGTCTTCTTCTTTTTCTTTCTTTTCTTTTGTATGGTAAGCTTGGTGGCTAAATTTTGATTGCCCCTATTTCTTTTGTATGGTAAGCTTGGTGGCTAAATTTTGATTGCCCCTTTCCACTTCAAATAAAGGTAGTAAGGAAGCCATATAGGCCAACATTAAAAGCAAAATGTAGAAAAAAAAAAGCAACCTTTCAACGTGTGAAAGTATCCAACCCATTTCATGTTAGGTAGAAGCTTAGAACTATGTTAGTAGAAAAATTAAGTACTGTGTTATTAGAAACCGAGAACTGATCTAATAACAGTTTCCCTGGTCATAAATCTTAATTAGACTTAATTTTTATTAGTAGACATATAAAAGGGCAAAAAGTTATAAACAAAAATTTATATTAAAAAAAAATGAAAACAGATATATGAAAAATATACAGCATCTAAAAATATGCTGGAAGGTATCAGTGAATGGGAACTGTTATTTCCTTACCTTACAAGAAGACAGACTTCCTATAATGAAATAAATTTTAACAATTTTTTTTAGAAAATTTTCTAGCTGATCTTTTAAAGATAAATCATATAGGATAGGAGTCAGCAAACTATGGCCCGCCGCCTCTTTTTGTACCGCCCACGAACTAAGAATGGATTTTACAATTTCAAAGTACCTGCTATAACGGCTGACAGCCGAACTGCAGAGTTTCGAGAAAGATCGCATGTGGTGGTCCTGTACAGCCCACGAACTAAGAATGGATTTTACAATTTCAAAGTACTTGCTATAACGGCTGACAGCCGAACTGCAGAGTTTCGAGAAAGATCGCATGTGGTGGTCCTGTAGCTTCCCATTTGACCACTCTTGGTGGCCTCTTGTAACATAGTTACAGTTACAATTAGGCAGAGTTTATAGTGTTAAGTTGTATCGCTATTTTTCCCATGCTGTTCTATTATGAATCTGTAATAGTTCTCTGTATCATTCTCATTTTATAACCCATGATATATCTATATCCAGCATGTCACTATCAAAGCAAAAAAAGAAGAGAAAAGTAGACTTTTATTTTACTTGGTATTTAAGAAGGCCAATCTACAGAAATATAGTGTGAGTACCTTGGCCCATGGAAATTAAAATATATACTATTTGGCCCTTTATAAAAAAAAGCTTGCCAACCCGATATAGGGAATTAAAATTACTTGCATTATACTGAATCTTGACCACACAACTATACATAATATTTTTAGAGATAAAAAAACACACAAAAACCATCACTATCTCTTAATGTCTTACATCTCTATTCTTACTCCTGTTGCTGGAATTTCCTTCGGCTGCCCTTGGTTGTGCTGATGACTGAGGATTCTGTTGTCTCTCCTGACCTGCGGCGTTTGCATAGCGGTTTTCTTCCTCCTGAAGACGACGTGCTAGTTCTTCGCTACAAAGAAAGTCAGTTAGAAACCTTTTATTGTCTAAATCATTTTCGATATTAATATTAAACTTTCAAAAATATTTCAGAATTTACTTACTCTGTCAATGGCTCTGTCACTCCCAAGTTTTTTTCTTTGTACTGTTCCCATTCCCAATCTTTTTGCTGTAATTTTTGATTTTCCTCTTGCAGTGTCAATGCTACCATATAACTGTAAATATAATTATTTCAGTTTGATTCACTCGAAAAATATCATTTTATTTTAACTACACTAACTCTTGATCAATCTGCTGAGCAGTTGTGACAGTGGATGGCAAGGGTGGTGGTTTTGGAGGCACTGTAACAAAATTGCTGTCCACGAATTCTCCATCTCCCTCAATATTATTGAGTGTCTCCCAGACGACGTTACTCTCAGTTAAAAATCCTTGATCCGTCACTAACTGAAATAATTCATTCTGAAAAACAAAATATAGAATAAATTATCTGAAATTAAACAAAAAAGAATTTAATAATAGCCATATATAGGTTATTCAAAATAATATAAAACTGTGTCGTCCAGTAGAAACAAAATCAATCTTAGGGTGCATGTCCATTTGAGAAAAACTATTGCAAGAGAGTCTCGAGAGAGAATTTCACAAATGGACACACCCGAGAATAGCTTGCAGGGGTGTATCTATTTGCGAAATTCCCTCTCGAGACTCTTGTGACAGTTTTTCTCTCAGATGGACACACACCCTTATGTTTTACAAATATATGCTGTATTTATGTTGTCCTCTAATCATTGATCATTGCAAACTCTCATTATATTAGATTAAACTTTATATTTTAGACATGAAAAATAAAATTTTGAATGTTTAATAAAATTATGATGCTTGGATTTTGATAGATAATAATTAGAATATTGTAGAAGTTTCATCTGTCTTGAGTTATATTGATTTTCTCAAAACCAGAATAAAACAATCAATCACAATCATCATATTTTTAACATTATTGAATAAAACATATTTCATAAAAATATTGATGTTTTTACTTGAAAACTACTCAAATAACTGCTTACTGTAAGCATCTAATTTTGCATGATTGAGACTGAAATGGTGCAAAATAAAATAAGGAACTATCATAATAATTAATAATTAAAAAAATTAATTAATAAAATTCCATAATTATTCAAATCAGAGAATTTAAACTAAGTATATTTCAAATGCTTACTTAAATACTGAAAATAATTATCTAATTTATATCGAGTATTCCAAAAAGTAATATGATAAATACAGGTATTTTCCACTTTAAGAACTAATTCATTTCTCGAGCAAGCTGTTTAAGAAAATACCAAAATTTTGCTTAATTATATAAAAATAGGTAATATTTTTTTATTAATTGCTAATTTTTTTCTTCAAATATTGCATTTTTGTCAAAAAATGGGAAAATAATATAAACAAAGATCTGCAATTAAAAGGCGTGTGGAATTTTCATTGTTTTATTGCCACCAATCCTTTCCCATACTTATCCTGCCAAGCCTATTACTTTCTTGAAAGTATGGTATCAAGAGTGGTGTGAGAACCAACCATCAGGAAGTCTAATAAAAGCAAAGTAAAAAATATTATAGCTGTTTATATACAAGAAGAGATTATTTTTCATCCTTTTTGATTTGTTTACATTAGATATATAAATTCAAAATTTATAAAATATTAAATTAAAAATTATTGAAATTAAAGGAAAACATAATGCTAAATATGAATTAACAATAATAATGGCAATATTCTAATAAATTTATGTAAATTTTGAAATAATTACATGACATCTTAATATTCATTAATCAAAATTTGCATATTAATTGAATTTTTTATTGATTTTTTTTTAAATATGATCCAATTTTCTTCATTTATGCATTGTTTTATTCAGAATACAGCCACTATCTAAAAATAACAATAATTTTGGTAAATTCTTACGTGATTAAATCTTGATACAAAAAAAAAATTTGTAGTTTTGGTGATTTCATATATGGAACGAAAAATTCTGGAAAAAATCTAAAATTCAAAAAACACACTCAATGAAATAAAAAAAAAACTGAAACAGCACACAAATAGTCATTATTCAGTCTTGTAGAGATAAAAGGAATTCTAAAGTTCTATCCAAAAAAAAATTTCAGTGTGTGAAATAGAGTAATGTACCAAATAAGTTTTAGAAAGAAAATAAAAACACAATGAAACTAAAAATTTCAAAAGATTTTGATGAAAATTGAGAGAATTTTAAATTTTGCATATTAATTAGGCTTAATTTTATTAACTGCTGGCATGCAAAAAGCAAATTAACAGTCAAACTGTAGCAGTTTTCTGTATGAATATTGATAGTATCATTTTTACTGAGGGCATCCAAAGCAAATCAGCATGCTTTTATTCAGTTTCTGTTTGCTGAAGGAAAAATGCATGAAGAAATTCATCATAGAATGATGGCAGTGTATTTTTGACATATGCTTGTCAAAGATGTATTGTGGAATGATGTCAAGAATTTCACAAAAGTCAGAATATAACACAATTTGCAGTGATCTGGATGCCATCCATATCAACCATGTGAAAACTGATATTTGAGGAAATTCTCAACAATCAGCATGTAACCATTCATCAAATAATCTTAAACATGAGTTAGGGAAGTATTCAAAACATCATACGGAGTCTAGGGTACAGCAAAGTTTGCAATCAATGGATTCTGCAAGCTTTCAGTAGTGATCAGAAAGTCCATCACATGACAATCTCTCTGCAACATTTGCTGCATTACAATGTGGAGGGTAATGCATTTTTGTTGTACATTTTGGCTGGCAATAAAACCTGGTGCTTCCATTTTCCTTACAAATTAGAATCCAAGTCTGTGAACATGCAATGGCACATCCATCCTTTCCTTGTCTGAAGAAATTCAAACTCTATTGCCATCATTTTAGCATCTGCTGGTAAAATGATGGCAAAAGGTTTTTTTCAACCAAGGCCCATTGCTGTCTACCAGCAATAAGCCTTGGTGGTAATAATAATATTTGTTGCATATTAATGTATATTTAATATGTCATGTAAAGTTTTCATTGTTTATTAACTTGTTTAGATTGCTATATGTTCCATACTCTACCTAATGATATGGTCATTTAAAACTCACTAATTAAAAGTTAATTATCTGCTTTAATAATTTTTATAAATTTGATATTTACTTTTTTTAATCAGATGATTTCTATCGAACAGAGAAATAACTATTTTTCCAATGTTTACTTGTGTTATTTATCTTTTATGCAATTTGATCTAATTAAAAACAATTAACTATCATATTTCAAAATATCATTTATATTTTCAAAGAACAATCTCTGCACTGATATCTCCAATTATTAGCAAAACTAATAAGAAGTTATGATTTATGATAACAACTTGATCACATATATAGGAACATTAAAGCTCACAAAAATTTTAAATAAACGGTATGATAAATCAAATGTCTTGACTCAGATTGGTAAAATTTTTCAGACTTATGGGCCACATTCAACTTTTATATTTAATAATCAAGCTGCAAGCATTTAAGAGAAAATAATAAGTGAAAAAATATTTATCATAAATTTTTATTATAGCAATCTTAAAAAATTCAGAAACATTTAAAATACAAGATATGAAAAACATAAAAATGAAACTAAATGAAAAATTATATAAAAATCAAAATAATAAGAGTTTATGCATTACAATATGTTTGTCTCCTTGCTTAATGTGACTTTTGTGATTGTTTTCCTTAGCCAAGTTATCTATATCCACTTTGTAGCCTGAGATATGAGGTCAGCTTGGTTATTCCCACTCCTGATGACTGGCATGAAGTATAAGTATAAAAGACGGATTTTTGTTAGTAATACTGATCTATGCTTACAATTCGCATTAATCGAATATTTGCTCGCACTAATCGAAATCGCATTATTCGAACTCGCACTAATCGAGACCTATCTGTATAATAATAATTGCATTTCCAAATCTTCCAATTAAGTAAGAGCTGTATTGTACATATATGATATTTATACGATCTAAATATAAATGTACTATATTTTGGCAATATTTAATAATAACAAGCAATACAAATAACTTAAATATTTAATGTATCAATTGGTTCCAAGAAATTTTCAATTTGCATATATGTTTTTTTTTTTTTTAAATCATAAATTCTTACATTAATAATTATTTCTTTACTAATTAAACATTAAAATCTTTATAAAAGATTTATAATAGATAGTAGAAAGGGATAGATAGTGGGTCCGAGCCCATAAAGACAAATAGATGGTAGGCTCGCTTGGCAGGTGAACGCATTCACTTTCTCCAAATCAGTTGTTCAGCACTATTCTGAACGCAGAGCGTCACTCTGCACAAGATGACAATTCAACAATAGAAGAGAAGCATGAATTATGGTAACAAAAAGTGTCTGGTGGTGGCCAGCAGCAAGATCATTTTGGCTACTCACGAGTCACTACCTACTTGGTACTCACGAGTAACAAGTTTCATTACCTTGGTTACCCATGAGTCACTATCTGATTTTTCATGAACTGCGCCGTTCATGAAAAATTAATGATTAAGAAAAACAAGATGAATGAATTTAAAGTTTTTATTGTAAATAAATGAACAAAAAAATTTAACTTAGATTTTAAGATAGATCTTAAAAAATATCTTAAAATTAAATTTATCAAAAAAATGCAAAATTGATGTCTGCACGAGTTTCTTTTGTTTCCATTCTTCATACATCTCTGTGTAGCATCGAACTGAATTTATCTTAACAAACATTAAGATAAATTTGGGAACACTGGAACAGCTGCCTGCATGTCTTAGCTCGTCAAATAGTGGCTATTGGAATCATATATATAAGTATTAAGTAACAAACACACTTACATTTCGTATTTATTCTAAAAAATAAAGTAAATTAAAAAAATTTTTATTAACAATTACAGCCCGGACTATTTGAAACTGCGAGGTATTGCTGTACATGGCTATTAACTATACTCTATCTTTTCTTCTATATATATTTGCAAGTAAAAAAGTCATTGAAAGAATTTAAAAGTGGAAATAAAAAATATTTCATAACTATATTTAAAAATGTTTTTTTTTTTTTAATTCTGAAATATTATTGACAAATATTTTCAGTATTTTAGACAATAAACAGACTTTAGAAAAAATCTTATAAGCAAATAGACTTCTTTTTCAATCACATATGATCAGTTTTAGTTTTTTTGAAATACAGTTAGTACTGAATACAATTCTAATATTTTATTAATATATTACTGAAAAATAATTTATGCAGAAAAGCATATGCTTATATAAATTAAATAAGAAAAATTTTTTGAATAAAAATGTAGTTTCTCTCTCTCTCTTTAAAAAGTTATCTATTTGGTCTGCTTTTTGACATTGATTTTGAATTTCCAGATTACTTTGTTGTTCAGAAATTATAGATTTTTCATCAAATATTGATCTTAAATTTGCATTTTATAAACGAACTTAATTAAGCAGCAATAGTTTGTTTTCACAAAAACAAAATATTGCTGTTCAATGAGTTGCTAGTTTATAAAATATGAATCAGTAAAAGCAGACAAGAGCAGAAGCAAAGATCTCACTTGTAGATCTTAAATTTATCAATAAATCAAACTTTTTGGTAACTAGTATTGAAATTTTTTTTTTTTTTTAAATTCTGTTTAATGATCTGATCTGTTATTATTTAATAAATGATAAAAGATACAAAGAATAAAAACATGTAGGGATAACCTTACTTTTCTTGTTTCAACAAGAACACAGACCACCACCATATTGTAAAGTGAGGAAGTTTAACAAGTGAGTTGATTGGATGGTTGGAGGCTTGCGATTGACTAAAAAGCTTGTCACGATCGACTGGTTGGGTAGCCCTGTAGTACAGTGGTGCCTCGCAATTCGACATTTGAGTTTCATGGGTTGGCGCATGCGCGTGCATGGAATTGTGTGATGTCTATTTCAGTAATTATTTTACTAAAAACTAGTGATCCTAAAATAATTTACTTATTTAAAGAAATACTTTGAATAGGCTTATCATTTTTATATGAATTGGAAAATATGTTGTTGACTGAAATCTCTGATACAGTAGTGCCTCGCAATTCGTCAGTCTCGCAATTCAACATTTGAGTTTCGCAGGTTTGCGCATGAGCGTACATGGAATTGTGTGATGTCATTTGCTATTTGTCAGTTCTTTTTGGGCTTCAAATAATTCAACATATGGACCACATACTATGTAAGTATAGTCAACTTTTATAGGCCACCAAAAATACACGTGGCTGCGGGCCGCCAGTTGCCAACCAGTCTTAATTGATTGCAAAAACTTATACAGTGGGCCTCGCAATTCGAAGTCCTGCAATTTGCCGGTTTTGCAATTCGACATTTGAGTTTCACAGGTTGGCGCATGCGTGTGCATGGAAATGTGTGATGTCATTCGCTATTTGTCAGTGCTTTTTGGGCTAATTTGGTGTTTACCAATGTTTGTGTTTAAAACTTTTATAAAAATATTTCTTTATAATACAGTGGTGCCTCGCAATTCGACATTTGAGTTTCGCGGATTGGCGCATGCGCGTGCATTTATGTTTGTGTTAATTTTCAATTCTACATTTTTCAGAAAGTAAAAAATTAATAATTATTATTATTTTTTTGAGTGAAATGTAAGGATGAGTTGAAAGAGAACCGACCAGAGGAATAATTCTGAAAAGAAGAACACTCGATTGAGACAGAGATGAAAAAAAATTGTAGATAAAGTGCAGAAAGGTAGAACAATTATAGAAAACAAAGAAAAAAATTGTAGATAAAGTGCAGAAAGATAGAACCGAAAAAAAATTGTAGATAAAGTGCAGAAAGGTAGAACAATTAAAATGTAAAAAAAAAATGTAGATAAAGTGCAGAAAGGTAGAACAATTAAAATGTAACTCGAGTATGATGTTCCTATGACAACTGTGGTAACGTTTTGCAACACAGAGAGAAGATTATGGGTGCTTGGGTGCCTGCTGGAAGACTTCATTCCAACATCCAAGGGCTAATAAAGATCGCGGTGTTGGAATGTGTTGGAAAACTTCATTCCAACATCCAAGGGCTAATAAATTGTGTGTTGTGTATAAAATAGATGTTTTAGGGTGTTGGAAGACTTCATTCCAACATCCAAGGGCTAATAAATTGTGTGTTGTGTATAAAATAGTGTTTTTTGTAATTTAGTGTGTTATACAATAATAAAACACATGTAATAAAGTAAATAATATAGTGTATCTCTCTCACCTCACCCGTAAGTTAGAGGAGTGTGATGGGGACCGATAACGAATAAATCTATTTTACATAGTCTTAGATGGGAAATATTGTCCCGCAATTCGACATTATTTCGGCGACGGATTACTGACGAATTGCGAGGCACCACTGTATATTTTAGAAGTTTATGATTCCTGTTTATTTTCTATTTTTAAAAAGAACTAAATAAGTAGACGAAAAATCTTTTCTTTGTATAACTACATCATCTGAAACATTTTTGACTTGTTTGGAACATATTTAATTTGTATTACTTGCTGCAGATGTTTTGAAATAACTTGTATTATTTGCTGCCAATGACAAGTTACGTTCCAAACATGGAATGCATTTTAAAAACTAATGGCATGCTAAATCTTACAAATTATGCCTAAATTAATTAAACCAGAAGTCAATTTCAGAAGTTCACTTTCTGGATATTTCAGTAAAACTAATGAATGTTTCTTATTAATTAGCAATGTACAAGGAGGAGGAGTACAGTATTTATTCCAGCTTGGTCTCCAGACTCAATGCAATATAAAAGAATGGCTTTTAAGGCTCTCTTTGCAAGGATGATCACATACAGTAAATCAGATGATCATAAAGAATACAATACAATATCAAATTATGAGAAGCCAATAAAATTATTAAAAATGCCTTAAATACCTTATGTTTATACATAGTGATGAAATGATTATTACGGAAGAGTACAGCCAATTCTTCATCTTGCAGATTGGCTATTAACTCACACAAACCATGGTACGTCAATTGTGAAGCAGACTTTTGCAAATATGCCTCTGCCACAAGTGCTGAAATTAAAAATAATAAGCATCAATTTATACTAGAAAATTAGATTATAATTTTCTAAATAACATGTAATATTTCTATTTCAATTATAATTTTCTTCACATTTTAAAAATAATTTTATAAAATGTAAAGAATTTATTCTAAATTATAAACACAGTAAAATAATGGTGATATGAAACAGAGTAAAAATCAATTCATAATACTATCATCATCAATATAATATTGTATTTATAAGAAAAATTAACATTGAAATAATAATTAAAGATGTAATTTATAGTAGTTACATATAACAGATATATATTTTTACTATAGTACTTTTAAATGTTTTTAAAAATATTATAATAGTTGAAGATCAACTTTACACGGATTCTAACTATATGAAGAATAAGGACTATATTTATATAACAAAATTTATAAACTACTAAACAGAAATATGTATAAAAATAATGCATATATTAGTTCAAACAATAAAAATTATAGTTTTCAAAATCCTAATCGAAAGGCATTATATATTTAGAGTAATTAATATTTTATTAGAGCAAATTTTGTGAAATTACTAATTCAATAAATATATATTTTAACTGAAAAAGTTTATTCTATAAACGTCGTACTTTTGCTGAATAATAAAAATAATATATTTATAGGTAAATTTTCACTATTTCAATCATGCTATTTTCAATAGGAAATGAAGTACAAACCATTATAAAATATTTAATCTGTATCTCTTGATTTTTCATATGGCTTATCAAAATTTACAATTTAATTATCTACAATAGTGCTAAAAAAATTGCATCACTTTCCTTTTTTAGCTATATATTCTATATTATTTTGTATAATCAGTTGCTCAAATTGCATCATCCTGTTACAATAAGCTCTCTTGGATGATGTAATATGTCCTTGTGATTTCACCATCCAATAGACAGCTATAAATATTGATAGAATATTTATAGCTGTCTATTGGATAGATTAAACATGCAACTACTGTAATAATCAGTACAGGTATCCCTCCTATAATTTCATTAATTTTTGTAAATCCACATTATGGACACATGATACACACACAAATTGCAATCATTGGAAAATACTGCAAAAAATTACTAAAATTAGTCATTAATGCAATTTCGCTAATTTGTCAAGAGAGGGACAATATGCAGTCTATTTTTGATTTTGATTTGAAATTGAATGATTGGCGACAATTGACTATTTTGTGTTCCAAACATTCAGTTCTTGGATAAAATATAAGTTTTTATTCTTCAATAGAGGAATGTGAAAGAGATGAAAAACTTTTTTTATTCATAAATTTTTTTTGGATATATGTTAAGGAACCCAACATATACCTAAAAAAAAAAACACTGTTTTCTAGCAGATTATAATGAGTTAGATTACAGATATTTTAGAGAGAACAGAAGATACACAAGCTTTAAATGTATAAAAAAAAATATAAATAATTCAGCTCAATTATTAAAAGTGGAAAATAAATTTATTAAACTTGAAGAGGAGATAAATTAAAAACCAAACTATTGTTGGCTACAGACGACACAAAATCAGTTGACCAAGACCTAACCTGAATGAAAATTAACTCCTCCTGATAACATTCAATTTGCATCACGAGTTTTGTATTTTGTTTAAGTTTTTTGTAAGTTGCCATCTTTGAAATGATATCAATATTTCAAATGATCTTCTGAATCCTTTTTAAAATTAGCAATTCAACTGAATAGATTATTCAAAGAAAAAAATTGTTTGAAATATAACATGATACTCAATATGTTTTTATTTTTTAAATATTTTTCAGTTTAAATTTGTTAAACTATCAATTAAGAAAATGAATAGTGGAAATAAAAATAGAAGATATAATTATAGAGAAAGAATAATGTTTCTTAATAATGATCAGTATTACTTAATAATATGAAATTTATATTGTGATAAAATAATTAATATTAAATCTTTTAAGGCATTATATACGGGCAGTTCTTGATTTATGACTACTAATTCTTACAATGGTGATAACATTGATAAATTCTGCAATTGGTCAATGCAGAGATTGTTTAATGCTGAATTATTTGTTGATCAACAAACATTGGTCAACACACAATTCACATGGATTTAAGTCTATGATTAATAGTCTGATATATGGCAAATATCCTTTTTTGTGTGTTGTTCTTTTAGTTTTATACTCTTTATGTTTATTAAGATAATGTGTTGTTTCCTAATAAATATTAGTAGTGAAAAATCCATAAATTTTGGGCATTTACAACTTATGATCAATCCAACTTATAATGGCAAGTTTGAAATTGAACCCTCTAATCATAAGTCAAGGACTATCTGTAATTAAATATCTATTGTTTCTCTAAACTATAATTTTATTTATTTTAGGCTTGCCCCTATTTTGGTTTAAGAAATTTATTGCAAGCTGATATCATTTTTTGTCCGTACAATTACATAATTGATCCATTAATTCGTGAAAGTGTAAGTAAACATTTTTAAATTAATGTAATATGCAGTGTAATTGAGTATATTGGTAAACAAAATTGATAATAATATAAAAAGGACCAGCAATTATTTGAAAATTCAATAATATTAGGATGTATTAATTTAGAATAGTTATTATAATTTTTAAGTTAAATAGTTACTGTAAAATATGTCTTGTGTCCTGGTTACTGTATGTTCAGATACATATAAATTTTAAAATTATGTTGATTTGATAATGCAGCTTTACTGAGGTTGCAGTCGCGAATTCTAACGAATACCAGTAATTTTAGTTATAACCTAAACCTAATGGTTCTAACAACTCTGGAAAACCAAAGTTCGGCCTGAGCTCAGGCCTTTTACTATTTCCTAAACTAAATACAGTCAATCCCCGATTTACGTTACTAATTGATCTGGGAAAACGTCATGTAAATCGGGAATCACATAAGTTGGAAATCAATTTTCCATAGGAATCAATGGTAGAAAGGGTTAATCGGTTTTCACCTGAAAGGAAAACAATAGACTGCTACATGATCTTAAAATACATGTACAGTATTTTATTTGAATTATACTATAAAAATTACTTTGCAATATGTTATTTATAAGAGGGTTAACAGCATGCAAAAAAAGTGATTTATAATATAGAATCATGAATTTAAATTACAGTAAGTACAAGCTGTAGAAATTTTTCAAACTTTTTTAAAGTAGGAATACAACAAAGATTGACTAGCTTTCTTCTTCGTTTTGTCACATATAATTTTATAGCAAGTTAAGGAACGTTGAATTTCTGCAGCCACATTTAGACTTCTTTCGAAATTAGCATCGTTTTCAATAAATAGATTCAATCCTTCTTGAATTTTTGCTAAACCTTCAGTAATCACCTTTTTTAAAAGACAGTAAGTAAGATTAATTTCTTTTAAATAACAATTTTTTAAATTTAATAATAGATAAAATAAACTTACTTTTAGAGTTAAAGATTTGAAAGAGACAGTTTTTAAATTTAATAATAGATAAAATAAACTTACTTTTAAAGATTTGAAAGAGACAGTTGAGTATCTGTAATGATTTCCAATTTCTCCATTTCTAAAAGCTCTTCAACTGAAAGTTGAATTTCCTCATGATGGCTCTCGATCTTTTTCGAAGCTGTATACTTTTTCTTTCATTTTATTTTACATATATTGTATTTTTTAGAGTCTTACATGGTGTATATATTCTTTTCTTTCTTTATGTTTCGTGTTGTTAATATTCTTGATAAAAATTAAATATGTGGAATTAAAGAAAGTTATTTGTTTTTAATTGGCTTTGGAACATAATCCTTCTTTTTGTATTGGCTGTTTTTTAGGAACCTATCAACTGTGTTATATAGGAGGGATACTTGTATTGTATTTTGAGGTTGGTATTACAATGCCTAAATTTTTGTAGCAGATGCCACAAATATAACTATTGTATATATTAATATATAAGCAAATCCCGGACTTTAGTTAAAAAAAATGAAATTCATGTATAAATCAACCCCCAACTTCCAGTTTTAGAACAATATAATATTTATTGAAATAAATTAATAATTTTTTAAATTTTCTAAATCCTGTTCCCTATTGCAATAAATAAGGTCACTTAGACAAACTACTAGATTTATAGCACTGAAATATCACAATGCAATGCAACATGAAGATAAAGATGGATGGAGAGCAGGACACAATTATGCAGATTGTAATCATGTTGCTTCACAACCAGGCACATTTCTCTATAATGAAATTTTATTGAAATGTTTGTTCAGCAGAAAATATCAAAGTAATATTAAAATTTTTCATCATTCCCAAATCTCAATAAAAATATTTAACAGTTTAAATGATAAAAAAATATGCAATGGAAGTTTTTCTGCAACTGACACAAATGGAGAGTTGATCGGCACATGAGAGATTGTCAGAAATACAAATATGATATTCGGCTGAAAAATAATAATTCTGATCATTTAAAAAATGGAATGATCTGAAAATACCCAATTTATTGATCAGAAATATTGGAAATCACTATATTTTAATTTAATATTAACAACATCCATGTTTACTACCGGTAGTTAAAAATAGATTAATCTACACATTCTTAATCTTATTTATGAAGCTCTTGGTAATCATACCTATAATAATATAATTGAGAAGAAATAGGATTTTTAGAAATATACCGCATACAGCCACTACCATAGAACATATATACTATTAGCACAAAGAGAACACTATGGAACCCCTTCATATATTTTTGATCATATGTGTGCAATATCTAATATTTAAATATTTAAAAAATATTAATTTATGTACAATCAAACATATCACATTTTTTTAACAAAAAAAAAAAATGTGGATATGTATGATTGTGTGTGTTACAAAAGAATTAGTACGATGAATATCTTTGTCAAGAATAAATAAGGTGGAGTGCACAGCTGGTTCAAAAGGAATACAGCACAACTGAATTGGTGAACCTTATTAACTTGCCAAAAATTTCCAGATTTTTGATTGACTTATGTATAAGCAAACTTCTCTTCTTCAGAAATTTTTTCTAGTAAAAAATCCTCAGCTTATAGTAATATATATTACTATATATATAGTATAAGCTTATAGCATGTGTGTGTGTATATATATATATATAGTAATAATATAATAATTTATAGTAAGACCCCACTTAATGCTGCTCCATTTAATTCTGTTTCAATATAATGCAGTTTTTCCGAATTCTATATTATTTTATTGATTCCCTTTTGGCATGATTTTTCAAACTGTTATACTCACATAAATCTGAATCACACAAATTTGTTGCTTTGATATGCCTATGGCTCTCACAGTGTGTTTGATTTCAGTGCAGTGCAGTGCAATACATATGAAAGTCTGCTGTGGTCACAGTTCATATTCATGATTGGTCAACGTTATTTTACAGTAATAAAAATAACAATTATCCCATTTTAGTTTTAACCTTAATGCTGCCACTTCCAGCTATAATTCAATACAGTCAAGGTGGCTTATTCTGCCACTTCGAACTATAGTTCCTTGAAGTAAGAACTTTTTTTCATTGAAATTTTTGTCAAAACAAGTTTAGCTACTATTACAGAAATTATGGATCAGTTATACAAAATGAAATTTTGTATAACTGATCCATAATTTCTGTAATTCAAATTTTTATATAAGTTGAAAGGCAAGACAACGTCAGATGAATTCTTAACGAAAAAACAAAAAGGGTCAAATGAAGAAGAATCATCATCATCACAAACAAATTATTTACTCAACTATTTTGATTTTCATGAATGATTTGTGAATTCAAATCGATATTACAAAGGCAAGACGACGTCAGATGAATTCTTAACGAAAAAACAAAAAGTGTCAAATGAAGAAGAATCTTCATCATCACAAACATAAATTATTTACTCAACTATTTTGATTTTCATGAATGATTTGTGAATTCAAATCGATATTAGCAATAAAAAAAATGTCTATAATTAATGTAATACAGTAGTAATAATACATATTACAAAATAAAATAAAAATGGTATGCATATTTTTTTATTCACTGTCTGTCTCACCTATCCCATTATTTGTGTGTTAAGATGATTTCATTTAACACTGTTTTATTTAGCGCTTGGTTTCTTTGGAATGTATCCCCCACGTTAAACAATGTGTTACTGTATTGCAATGACAGAATAATAAAACAGGTCTACCCATTTCCTTATTATTGTTAGAATGCAAATATTGAAATATTAGTATTTAATTGTATATAAAATGAAATATAAGAAGTTGTGATAATATATCAGGGGTGACCAAACTTCCTGTCACTACGAGCCATATAGGATAATCTGAAATACTCGAGAGCCACATAGTCTTTCTGGATCTTTGAGAACAGCATCAGTTTTTCGGGTAATCTTAATAATGATTACAAAAACTGTTTATTTCAGATGAATTTATTTCGTATAGATGCATACTACTTTTTACAATTGATAAAAAAATAATATAAATCTAATTTGTTTAATTTAAATAAGTATTTACTTCATATTTATTATTGACTTTCATGGTATGGAGCCACATTGAAGGTACCAAAGAGCCGCATATGGCTCAGAGCTGCAGTTTGGCCACTTCTGTAATATATGTTCAATACACATTTTTTTATTTTTATTAAATAAAAGCAAACATAAAACCAAATAAGTAAGATAAATCGTTTATTCAAAAACGTTTTCGGCTATCCACATAGCGTGCCTCTTTTTTTTGTTCACTGCATTTAGGGACAAATGACAACTTTTGAGAAAATGCTATCAAAAATTACATGATGCAATTTTTTTGAGTACTAATATATTATCACATTTATTAAAAATTTAAATTTCATAAGAACACAATTAATTCACATTCTACTTTCTGAAACGAAATAAAAATGCACAGCACTAATCAGGAGAAAAAAATTTATCGTAAAAATACAAAAATTAAATTGCTAAATTAATTTTTTTTGAAAGTACTCAAAATAAATGAAAACTTGATAATTAATTTCAACAACAAATTAATGCTGATAAAATTGGTTTCTCATATTTCATACATACAACAAACATTTTTGACCTATTCACGGAGTCTTCTTCAGAAGTATTTTTCTCTCCTGATCAGTGCTGTTTATCTTTAGCAATTAATTTATATTTATCAAAGACTTATTATTATGTTATTTGACCAAGGAAAAAACTGCTTGAACTCTTATCATAATATGAATCATAATTATAGCACTAACAGCAGTTGAGATAAGAAAACATAATTTTTTAATCATTTAACATAACATAACAAACGTTTTCGGCCTTTTAAGCCATCGTCAGGTTATATAAAACGTACAAAAACTGGAACACAATTCTAGAACTGATAAGTTCGTTTATAGAACACTAGTTGTTCTAACAATAGAATGATCGGTAGAGGCAATTTTAAAAATATTACACTAGAGTATAAATAGAATAAACATAGATAACAATATATACAAAATATGCCTTATCCTCTATAGATTTTTACTAGAAAATGTTCCCTATTCTAACCTCTGTACGCAGCTATTAAGAGATGTGGCACATACGATCTGTTATGATTCATTCTTTGTTTTCATAGAACATTTTACCAACAAGAAATAGGTGTCCCGATAGGCAGCCCTTTAGCCGGGGTTCTCGCCGAAATAACCCTGAGAAGCTTGGAGCCGAAAATTATTAACGAATTACAACCATCGCTGAAATTTTACACAAGATATGTAGATGATGTAATCATCCAATGGGAAAATGTTAATGATATTGATAAATTAGCAGAAGCCTTCACAATTGAAGCGTACGGTTTGAAGTTAAAGAAAGAACAACATAGTCTAAAAGTAATCAACTACCTCAATATAAAAATAGTAGTAGAAGAGGATAATATTGTTACGTCAGTCTACCGAAAACCAACATATGTAATGTTCATAAAATGTGTACATTGTAAAAACAATATTTTGTTTTGGATGTTTTTATAATGAGTATCATCCAAATAACAGATCAGCCATAGAGATCAAAGAGGATCCCAGTTATTAATAATAATAATATCTGTATTTGTTAATTAAAATAAATATTCTGTGTAAAAAACTTTGTTTATTAATTACATTCCTTTACACGTGTATTTAATATTTGTGATAGAAATGTTTAAAGGGCATAGCAAAAAAATGGGAAATTACTATTTTGTAAATATTTAATAATTAAAAGTACATTGTACAATAATCATTACAGTTTTGATAAAAAAAAATTTTTTTAAATAAGAGATTCAAACCTGCATTCTTTCAATGATGTTAAATTATTAATATTAATTGGTATATAAACAACAAAGAAAACTTTAAACTCTTCTCAAGCATTCAAAAAAAAAAAAAAGTGTGTAGTATTACTTTACCAAGGGTTTGTGGGAGGGTAGTGCTACAACATATATAAAAATTGGCAAAATTGGAGGGGGCCATGGTTTGCATTCCCCTAGTAAGTAAAATTTGTAACTTTACCAATTGATTGCATTTTAATTGAACAACTTTGCATTACTGAAGTTAATATATAAAATTATAAATTTAAGATATAAAAATTAAGTATAACTGAAATTGTTGTTTGAGACCAATAATTGGAATATTTAAACATTTTGTGTCTATATTTTTATAAAAGAAATAATAAATTTTTATAATCCAAACATCAAATATAAATATGTATAAATTTTTTAGGGTGAAATTATTGACAGGATTGAATATAATGTACAGAATACTGCTGAATATGCAGAAAAAGCAAAAGAAGAAATTATTCAAGCATTGAATTTACAGAAGAAATCTAGGAAGGTAAAAAGATTTTCTTTATAATATATTTTTTATTTTCTGATTTCTCACACAAATTTCAGAAATATCTTTAAGTTCAAGAAATCAAAATTTAAATAATTGAATATCATATTTTTGAAATTTGATTCATCATACAAAATTATTTTAAAATATATATTTGTATATAAGACAAGAAATTTGGAAGAAAAATTGTTTTTATAAAGGATTAAACTCTTTATAAAAAGAGTTTATACATGAATCAAATAATAAAATTTTTCAACCAAAATACAATTCCAAGAATATTTTGTTCTGACTATTTATTTAATAATCATGATGTAAACTCATTGTGTACAGTGGGTGATTGGTTAACGAACACTTTCATGAAAGATTTTTATGTTCGGATAATAAACATCTTACATAAAAATCTATGGGACCCGCAGACTGACTGAATGACAAGTAGGCTGGATGGCAGCATGGTAAAGCTGTAGCTTGTTATCCTGGAGGATCCGGGTTCAAATCTGGGTCCCATATCCCCAATTTTTCAGGATGGGTCTGGGCCAGGCCCGTTGAACCCCATCATTTAATCATCAGTTGACCCTATCATGGGTGTTGGACAGCTTGTGATGGGCTCTATAAGTGGTGCCACTAGATAAAAATATCCCATGAGATATTTCAGCTTAACTAACCTAATGGAATGACAGGCTTAAACCTTGGGAGTTCGTGGACTTATGGGTAAGGATGGGAGAACAGTAGTTTTTCCCCGATTAAAATGAACTCAGAGACAACTTAAAACAAATCAAAGATTTAACGATTAAAATGAACTTGGAGACAACGTAAAACAAATCAAAGATTTATTAATTAAAATGAACTCAGAGACAACTTAAAACAAATCAAAGATTTATTAAGTTAGAGAGAGATTTTACAATTTTTGGTGTTAGAATGGCACCCATACCAAGTTAGTAAGAGAGAGATTTTACATTTTGGTCTTAGAATGCACCCATACCAAGATTGGTCTTAGAATGACACCCATACCAGGTTAGGAGACAACGTAAAACAAATCAAAGATTTATTAAAGAAGGTAAGAGAGTGAAGACAATGTAAAACAAATCAAAGATTTATTAAAGAAGGTAAGAGAGAGAGACAACATAAAACAAATCAAAGATTTATTAAAGAAGGTAAGAGCTCAGAGACAATTTAAAACAAATCAAAGATTTATTAAAGAAGGTAAGAGAGACGAAGACAACATAAAACAAATCAAAGATTTATTAAAGAAGGTAAGAGAGAGCTACAATTTTTTGGTCTTATAATGGCACCCATACCAGGTTGAGGTCAATAGGCTTGGGGATCTCTACAATGACAATGATATTAATCAGTTTTGAAAATCCTAAAGAAAAGAGAAAAGCAATTGACATTGAAAAGATTCTTTAAATGCCCCACAAATGGAAAATAAACATGATAGATGAAAATGCAAGATTGTGTATGTAATATTATTGTTATTACATATAAATAAACATAGAAAGAAATTATATAATTATTTATTTATTTATTTTTTTTTTGGGGTCTCCAGAACGAATTAATCAAAATCTCATAAAAAATGTATGGTAAATTGATAATTGGTTAATGAACATCGTCTTTTAACAGATTATGTTCGTTAACCGATCACCCACTGTATATAATAAATTTTGATCAAAATTAATGTAAATGCAAATATAATGTAAGTTAAAGAAGAAAAATTATTTGATGACAGAAATAAAAATCAGTTTTTATACCATCAGTTTCAGAAAACATTGCAATTGTTTGACATAAACCACATTTTATTTAATTCTCTATGTAGGGAATAATATATGGTGTTGACATTACTCTTAAAAGTAAGATTCGTAAATTCATATTTTCTTAGGAAAAAATATAAATATTGTAATATAAAGTTGGTTATAAGAAATGATTGAAACATGAATATTATAACATAGTCCAATAAATTTTTGTCATTTATGATTTCTTATAATATTATAAAACCTCATTTACCTCAAACTTTCAACCTCATTAATTTGAAGTATTTGAGATAAAAAAAAAAACAAATTACACTTCAAATTATGTGATTTTGAATTATACACTTTTTTCAAAGAACTTATCTGTTAATTGGATAAATCCTTATATTTTTCAAATTCATTATAATGTATCTTACTTCTATATACAAAATGTATAAATTTACAATTATTGCATATTTGTAGACTTCTGGAATTTTTTAAATGTTTTCTGAAAACAAGTAAGATCTAATTCTAAAAAATCAATTTTCCAAAATGATTACATTCATAAAAGTCTCTATATGTATATGCGGTCAACTATTTCAAGATATATTAGTAAATTAAACATAAATATTTCTGTTTTGGTAATTTTCTGCATTCACTTTTATGTTTTGATTCCAGATTAATACAAAATTAAAAATTAAATATTTGAATTATCAATTTCTCAAGTATTATACTTGTAATCCTGATAATTCTTTCAGATTTTTCAGATAATTTTAGAACTTGAATTTTATAGTAACAACCAGGGTTGCAGAATCGAATGGCAAATAATCTGACTCTGATTCCAACTCCCTAAAATTTGTAAGGTCCGACTCCGACTTCTGACTCTGGGCAGTTTAAAAATCCGACTCCACCCAAAAACTTTCGATTCTGCAACCCAGGGTTGCAAAATCAGATGGCAAATGATCCAACTCAGACTCCACCCAGTGCTACCCTAACCATAGGGCTAAATGGGATTTAGCCCTGGGTTCCAGCCTTTTGGGGTGGCAATTTTGCTTGCACTTAGATCAGTTTGACAGCTGGAGACATATCACTTCAAACATTTGATACTACAATTGAATATATGCTTCTTTAGAAAAATTTTTACAGTTAAAATGAAATATAGAATCATTTAACTTTTACAAATCGGAAGGTATAAAATTGTCCGGATGCAATGAATACAAATGATTCGGAAAAAGAAAAAACAATACGACGAAAATACATCAGCAAAAATTGATTTTGATGCCAATATTGAATTCCACATAAATACATATTATGTTGTTATTGATAAACTTCTGTCAGAAGTACTAAAAGAGAAAGTATTCCTATGATGACATTTACTCAAAATTTGGCTTTCTGGTCAATTTGAAAAAATTAAATGAATACACAATTAGAAAGAAGCTGCAGATTTAAGTAAAACATATGTTGACGATCTAGAAAATAATTTTATTGAAGAATGCCTTCATTTTAACACGTTTTATTTATGAGAAGATAAAAGAAAATATATCTACTGCAGAACTTAGTTTGAGACCAATAATTGATTCAAAAATTGAATCCACATTTTCTATCGTGCAATGCGCATTTTTTTAAGTATTGCTGCTATAAATTGCAGCGATGAAAGATCTTTTACAGCACTTAAAATAATTAAAAATTTATTTATGCTCTTCTTTGGGACAGGGCAAATTAAACGATTTAAGTATTTTGTCCATAGGAGTGATTTATTTAATTCTTTAAATACGTATGATATTATTAACCAGTTTGCTAAAGAAAAAGTTAGGAAAATAAATATTTAAGATATACATATAATAAGTTACTTTTGTTTTTGTTCATATAGGCTATTTGAATTTTGTATGAAATTTATATTTTTATTTGTTTATTGGTAATATATTGACTTTGTAGTTCTGAAACTTTAGTAAAACTTCACCGGTGACCCACTCCCACTTCTCCTCCTGTGTATTTTCTTAAGAGGGGCGCATTATTATTAGTAGCCCATGGGCGCCAAATATCTTAGGACGGCCCTGACTCCACCTTTTAAAAAAAAATTTGACTCCGACTCCCGACTCCAGGTAGTTTAAAATTCTGACTTTGACTCTGACTCCACCCAAAAACCTCCGACTCTGCAACCCTGCTAACAACAAGACTTAATTATCAAACAAAGCAATAGAACTATTTCCAATCTCACAAAGATGTACTTTTGATATTAAATGATGATTTTGTGGAAAAATTTTGTGATTTCTTTAAGATTTTAAAATCAAACTTTTATATGCAATCTTTTGGGAAAGGACCAATGAAATAACCAAATAGCATTGTGAACGAGTACATTTTTTAAACAGATTATTACTTATTTCCATGTCATTTAATCATCTAATAAACATTTGCAGAAGAGAAGAATACAAATCCAAATGTTTTATTCAAATTTTTAGGTAACCAAATCAATTGGAAACAATACAGATTTTAAGCCATTGTTGTGCATAGAATATAATTTCAAATTAGCCATAATTCAAATGATTTGTCATAACAATAATTAAGGATTGTATATTTTAAGTTAGGAATTGTAATTTACTTTGAATTAATTATGAAGTCTGAATTAATAACATTTTAGGCTCAGTTTCCACTGTACGATTTCGTCCAGCAAAACGGATCCGTATAGCCGGTATCCTAGCAATGACCCGTTTACGGACAGCAAAATCACGACGGATTGACTAGACCTCTCTCCTACTTTCTGCTGGATACGAATCCTTACAGATTGACGTCACCGATTCGATAGCCAATAAGAAACTACTTTGTTCTAAACGCGAGTTTTGAAAAACATGGCGGTAAACGACGGAATACTTATAAATTTGGTTGGTGAAAACGTATTGCTTTTCCAAGAGTCGAAGAAGCAAAAAAGTTTGAAACATTAGAAGATCGAACAAATCGACAAAATTCTAATAGAGAAAGGAGATAAAGAAGAAGTGAAAAGACACATATTTCAAATAGAAAACATATCTTACATGAAATATTTTCAGAATATATTGAAGAAAATCCTGAAAGTCATCTAAAAGGTTACGGAAAGATTTTCAGAATACGTTGAAGAAAATCCTGAAGGTCATCTAAAAGGTTATAATTTAAGAGAAATTAACTTAAGTACTACACCATGAACTGCCTGAGCAATGCCAGGCACGGGTATGCTAGTATAATATATATATAGATAATATTTTGCAATGTTATTGCCATCACGTTTGTCATTTATTGAAAGAAGTAATAATCTGTTATATAGCAAAGGATTAATTAAAAATTGTGCATTTATTTATAAACATTATTTATTTTATTTACACATATAAAGCCATATTTTAAGAGACCTCATTAAAATATCCAATTGGGCCCTGCACTAACTTAATCCAGCACTGCCTATAGACATAGTGGGTTTGGCTAAGAAATGAAGAATAGAGTTCAAAGAGCCAGGCCTAGACCCTTCGTGAAAAAATCTGAAGATGTAGAACAGAAATTGATCCTAAATCCTTACGATAAATACAACATTCTTCCTTGTTGTATTTGTTCTTCATTGTAAATCAATGGAAACAGTTTGGCTTTCCATTCAGAAGGCTAAAAATCAAATCTAAGTCTACATTGATGGATTGAATTAAAGAGGTGATGTCTAGAAACAATTTCCACAATTATGTACATGTGAGATGGAAATTACTTTCAGCTTAGATACAAATTTATGGATGAGGCATAAAAGCGATACAATATAATATAGATGAATATATATACTGTGATTAGTAAATTGGATCTGGGAATTGATATAAGCTTATATCAATTCCTAGACCCATAGGTGATGTCTAGAAACAATTTCCACAATTATGTGCATGTGAGATGGAAATTACTTTCAGCTTAAATACAAATTTATGGATGAGGCATAAAAGCGACACAATATAATATAGATGAATATATACACTGTGATTAGTAAATTGGATCTGGGAATTGATATAAGCTTATATCAATTCCTAGACCCAATTTCCACAATTCCTTCAAAAGGATATAACATGAAACAATATAAATTCAGGAATTTCTATACATATTTTAAATTTAAAACTTGTCAAATTAGTCTAAATTTTTTGAAAATTTAAAACAAATTTTTTTAATTTATTTTGTGATTGTTAAAATTTTGACAAAATATTTTCTCCAAATCTTAAATATTTTATAACAAGAATTGCTAATTTTGTGACACATTTATATTTTTGTTTATTGGACTACAATTTTTTATTACTACAGTGGACTCATGTTTTTATGAACCTCCAATTTACGAACTACAAATTTTTATGAATTATTTAGTTGGTCCCAAAAAGTCTCTAATGTTAATTAATGCCATTCCTATTTACAAACTTTCAGTTTTACGAACTTTTTTGGGGGTCTGTATCAATTCATAAAATTGAGAGTCCACTGTATCATATGCAAGGTACATCAAATCAGGTAGATCTATTCTGAAAATTTTTTAAAAGTTTACAGTCAATTGTTAGTGCTGCATTAGTACAGGGCTTTCCAAAGTTTTGATGTTAATACCTTGTAATTATAAGTTTTAAAAGTATTTTTGTAGGCTACCTAATATGGAATCAAGTTACACAGATCTACTAAAGTTACTATTTATTTTGAAATTTTTTGTTGTCCAATATTAATACTATGTTAATGCCATATAGATCTTCAAAGTTCCAACTTTACTACCATGTAATTGTATAACTTTATAAAGCTTTTATAATAATACTGTGTTACATGATCTATGGCATTGTATAAGCATATTTATAAATTAAATATAGAATTCCAATAATTATGATATATTAAAATTATATAAATGTTGGAAATACTATATTAGAATTATCAATATTTTACTAGGATATGATCAATATATATAAGCATAACATATATTATAACATTATTTAGATCATATATGCAAAAGCATATATGTTATGCTTATATATATTGATCATATCCTAGTAAAATATTGATAATTCTAATATAGTATTTATATATTAGTTATATTATTTTTTATATATGTTAAGTTATTGATAATATTTTAATATTAATTGCTAATATTTAATATTCTAAATTGAGCAAATAATATAAAGTGAATGATAGGAAACTTGGAAGACATCAACTGCCTGACTGATTGCCCATAACTACAAAAAATAAATAGAAGTTTACATTACCATCATTTGTATTGCTGCCTGTTTGTTCTTTTGTGAACTGTTTATTTCTCTGCTTGAAGTTTTCTATAGTGTTGCTGCTTTAACAATTTTGACAAGTTATCATTGTTATTACCAAAAAGTTTTTGGTTTTTGTGAGTTTATCATCATCATCAATTTAAAATAATAAAAAGAAGTTTATGTTAGAATATTGGCAGTTAGTTCTGAAACTCTAAATCATGATGGGTCTAGTGTCACATTAAGGGTGACTGAAAATATCTGGCATTATAAATTTTTATATATATGATCCAGCAGCAAAAGTGAGGTCTATAGAAGCAACTATAACAGCTACCATGCAAACATATTCTTATAAACATTGAATGCTTTAATTTCTTTAACAATACTCAAATCATTGATTATTTATATTTGATGCTTTTTACTTGAATAGCATATATGTTCACCAATATATTTGATATGATAGAAGAAAAATGTCATGAATCTGTATTTAGTTAGGGGAAGATCATTTAAGTTATGATTTTCTAAATTTTCACAAATTCTTTTATGATTCATTTTTCTTATTTATGATAAGAAAATAATGCAATAAAAGAAGTTTTAATAATTGTTTCTCTTTTTTAAACAGAATTAAGCCATTAAAATAATCTATTTATAATTAAAGAATTATTATAATAGTAATTCTTGTAAAATAAAGAAATACCTGAATTTCAATTGGTGGTGGTGGTGATGGAATACTTGTCGTCCCTGGAGGAGCTAATGTACTTTCTGATTGGAAAGAATCCATTTAAAATTATCCTAAAACACACACAGAAAATGTTACAATATATTGAAAAATTTTAATTAAAACATATTTTAAATTTTCTTAATTATTATTAAATGTCAATAAAATTAACATATTATAATTATATGAAATTAAATCTTAACAACAGTTCAAATTCAAGCAAAAGATTGATATATTTATTATTTGCCAAAGATCTTTTGGCTTAAATAAGCCATCTTCAGTAACATTCAGCAAATAAGTTACAAAAATCTTTGTAATATCTCTCTGTTATCAAAAATCTTTGACTTATTTAAGCAAAAAGATCTTTAGCAAGTAATAAATATATCAATCTTTCGCTTGAATTTGGGCTGTTATTAAGATTTAATTTCATATAAAAAGAAGCGAAAAGGAATTTGAATTTTTATTTCTATTGATTATTTAGCAAGTAATAAATATATCAATCTTTCGCTTGAATTTGAGCTGTTATTAAGATTTAATTTCATATAAAAAGAAGCGAAAAGGAATTTGAATTTTTATTTGAAATAAATGATATTTTTGGAAGGATTGAGAAATGTTAAGTTATAGAATGCTTAACATCAATGTTAAGCATTCTATAACTTAACATTTCTCAATCCTTCCAAAAATACCATTTGTTATATTTAAACTGATAAATACAAATAAGCTAAACCAGGAGTGTCCAATCTTTTGGCTTCATTGGGCCACCTTTGAAGAAAAAATTATCTCGGGTTGCACATAAAATATACTAATTCTAACGATAGTTGTTAAGCAAAAAAGTTAGTAAATAATATACAATATATGATAACACCAAGACAAAATAAGCAAAAATGTCATAACATAATAATCTTTGACTTCTTTTTGCTCAGAAATTTTTTTAAAATCATTGGGCAGGGAACAGAAGTTTTAATTACTGAAATAAGAAATATTTTAGAAAATGGAAATAGGAGATGTAGATAGGTATTTAACATAATAAAAACTTTATTAACTTCATTAAGTACGTAAAAATCTCAATGTTTTAAGGAAGTTTACAATTTTATATTAGGCCACATGCAGTGAGAGAATTGGACAGCTCTGAGCTAAACAAAAATATTTAAAAAATTTAAAAAGTTCTTGATAATTAAAATTTCTATAAACTTTTACAAATTATTTTTTTTTAAAAAGATAATTTATAAAAATTTTTTGCATAATAAATAACATATATTGAATTTATATTAATAATTTGTAATTATATGTTTTGATTATTTGTATATACACTTGGTCGTCAACTTACGACTGACTTCCGTTCTGTGTGTCAGGTTGTATGTCAGCCATGTATTTATTAACAATATTTTTAACCTTTCTAATCCTTTTATCATCTTTATAATTTATTTTTATAATCTTTTAAATTTACTGAAATTAAAATTAAAATTTAATTTCAATAGAATTTTAATTAATACACCACATGCAACAAATGCTTGAAAGCAACTGAATGTATGTGAGAGAGAG
>AYEL01071538.1:0-22167 GCA_000484575.1 Olivierus martensii
ATGGGTACAGTAAAGTTTCAACAAGTGTTGATATTTTAGTTTTTTTCTTTAATTAAATTTATCCCTTATTATGGCTCCCAAAAAAATTAAAAAGTGTTAGTGAAGGTGGTGTTAAACATGCTTTCTTCTAATATTACTGTTATATTTATTTCCTTTCTGTATTATTTCCACACATAAAACCATAACATGTTAAAAATTTTTTTCTAGGATAAAAAACGTATTATTTGGATTTACATTAATTGCAATGGAAAAAATTGATTCGGATTACGAACTTTTCGGATCACGAACAAGGTCAAGGAACGGATTGTGTTCGTGAACTGAGGTATCACTGTATATAGCTATAACATCTATAAGAAATAGTTGATAATAGATCAACCATTTCTTATAGATTATCAATTTTGTGAATAATCTATCCACATAAATATCACTTATTTTCTAACTATCAATTTTCCTATTATCAATTCAACTATTAGACAAAAAATGACCATCATGGTCATTTTTTTTTGTCTAATAGTAAAAAAATAAAATACAAGTATCCCTCCTATAACACTGCTTCTTAAACACAGTTTCCCTTTAACATGATTTGAAAATTGCGGAAACCCTCATTTAACATGATTCTTACTTGACACATTCAGAAAATTATGTTTACTCTCCTACATCACCAAACATTTTCATTAATTTTTGTAAATCCATACTAGGGACACACAGTACACACAAAATGCAATCATTGAGAAGTACTTTGCTAAAATTAATCATAAATGCAATTTCGCTAGTTTGCCTTGAGAGGGATGATATGCAATCTAATTTCGATTTCAATTTAAAATCGAGTTAATTGGCAGCAGTTAAGTATTTTGTGTTCCAAACATTTAGTTCTTGTACAAAAAATAAGTTTTTATTCTTCAACAAAGAATGTGAAAGAGAAGAAAAACTTTTTTATTCATAAATTTTTGTTTTCTAAAGGATTGTAGTGAGTTAGATTACAGATTTTGTAAAGAGAGCAGAAAATACACAAACTAAATGCATAAAAAAAGTTCAGAAATTGAAGTTGATATTGTTAAAGAAAAAAAATGTTCTTGTTATAACGAAACGATGGTAAGGAAGATATAATTATTAAATGAATGTCATATAGGCTATATACTTTTTTCTTTCCTTCTGTTTTATGTATATTGTTTTTTAAGGGCTTACATATAATATTTTTTCTTTGTTTCATATTATTAATATTCTTAATAAAAATTAAGTTTCTTATATGAATTAAAAAAAATTTTGTTTTTAATTTGTTTTAGAACATATCTCTCCTTTTTATATTGGCTCCAGATCTCATATAACACGGTTTCACACAATATGCTGTTTTCTAGGAACCTATCTACCATGTTATAGGAGGGATACTTGTACATTAATTTCTAAGAAGCATTTATACTTTTCATTTAGATATAGTGCTTATCAGATAATAACAGGAAAATGGATTTGAGTCTTTTCATATGATAAGTTTAAAATATTTGCTAGATAAATCTCAATCTTGATAGAAATTTTTTTTCCTTGTTGTTTTTGAAGTTTTGTGTCAATTAAATTGAAATTTTAATATATAATAAATGAATTTATAAGTTCCATTATAATTTTTATCAATAGAAAAGTACATTGTTATATTTTAGTATTCAATTAAACAGCAAAAAATTCATTTTTATTAATAATATAGTTTTTCTTTTTTTTTTTGAAAAGAAAATGTGTTTGAATAATACAATCATATATTTATAGGTGATGTTATGAGTAAAAGTTCAAGAGAATTTGCAGAAGATCCATTTTCGTCTGTAAAAAGAAGCAATATGGTAAGAGCAGCCAGAAATCTGCTTTTAGCTGTAACTCATCTGTTAATTTTGGCTGATATGGTTGATGTTCACTGTTTGTTAAAATCTCTTCATGTGGTAAGTTTGAATTTTCATTGTTTTTATTTATTAATAGTTTCTTCAAAGAATAATTATTCATTAATATTTAGGTTGAAGGAGATTTGGATAAAGTAAAAAATGCTTCTAGTCAGTCAGAGCTACTGAAATCTTTTCATGACTTTGGAAAAAATACATCAGATTTAATTCATCAAGCTGCAAAAAGACAAGCAGTAAATAAATTTTATTAAATTTATGTCTTTAATAGAGAATTTTTTTCTTTGAAACTTAAAATTGTATATTCAGAATTATAATATCATTTCAGGAATTAAAGGATCCTCATTTAAGAGAAGATTTAGCTGCAGCACGTGCTATCCTTAAAAAAAATAGTATGATGTTGCTCACTGCTTCAAAGGTATTGCAAGTTAAAATAACTTATATTCCCTAAATTATGAAAATATTATTCCTGAGATTTTTTTCAATAGGAAAGCCTATAATTCAGTTCACTATTTCACCAAATAAAGGTACTAAACACACTAATAGGTGTCTCTCTATTTATGAAGACAACTGGGACCTTAAAGACCAAAATATTTGTAAATCAGGAACTCATTTCCCATTAATTCCAAAATAAAAGTTTTCAACTGATTGTTGGGTGCCAGAAAGTCATCTCTATTTTGCTTATTGATATTAAAGCATTCCAAAATCATTTATATAAATTAACACTATAATATAACTGTTTATGATAGTTATTACTTATTTAGCCTATTTCTTTCTATTTGATGCTGAATTTCCAAACCTCCAAATGCTAAGTGATTTTTAAATTTAAGTTTAATATGGTAATAAACATGCCAATCATAATGGTTTTACTTATTTATTCAAAATTATAAAATTTTTATCAAATGTCTTAAACTTATTTTAATTCTCAAAAACCTTCATTCTGTTAAATTATTTGCAAAAATAAATCCAATTTTTTGAAAGTTAATATTGATTTTTTTTAATTCTGTGTTAAAAATATATTAATTATGAATTTTATTAAGCTAATTATTTTATTAAAACTAATAGATATAAAATATTTCTCTTATTTAAAAGATTACATTGGTTAGATTTATCATATTCCAATAGAAAAACAATATACTGTCATAATTCAAATTTATATACAAATAAAAAATATATTAGAGATTTACATATCTGGAATAATATATAATTATAATAAAGTTAAATGGTTTTATATATTTGCAAAGTTTGAAAAATGCAGAAAATACATTTAGATACTTATATTATCACTAAGTACACTATACTTCTATGTACCAAGTACAGGATTTGATACCAGACTTTCTGGAGAATTTTATCTTGAAGTATCAAAAGTTTTATCTTTTAACCAATTAATGTAATGCAGAGTTGTATTAAAAAGTTTATTTGTAGACCATTTTAACAGAAATGATTTCATCACATGCCTTTGCAGAATGAAAGACATAAAATTATTAGAAGCAGCTAAGGAGGGCTATAGTAGGCTGAAAACATCACCTCATGATATTATTAGTATCTATATTGATGTACTAATAATAAATTGTTGTTTTTCTGCTTAAAGTGCTTTGTTAATTTCTTGTATTTCTTGATAAGCAACAGAACTTGAAAGTTTATGATTCCAGATTATTAGTTAATAGCATTTAAAAGCATATGTTACTTGATTTATATGTATTCTATATACAGTATTGTTTTTTTGATCTTAAGCATCATCTTACTAGGACAGTATCATTCTGTGTGTTGTTTTCTCTCAGTGAGGGAACAATATCACACCATAGCTTTGTATAAATGCAACCACTATAATCCACTAGCTCCAGTAGTTTTTGATTCAAAATTTTTGTTAAAAAATTATTCAGATTACATAAAAAACTTCAATCCAAATTTACATAAAGTTGAGAATACCTTTTATTTTAATAATCTGCAATTATCAGAATTTTTTAACTTTATAATGCTGTAAAATTTTATTATTTTATCTTTCAATAAATTAAAAGTTGATGATGTAAATAAAATGCATTTTAAATTTTAAGAATTATTTTATTTTTAAGTTGTTATAAAACTATAGATAACTTGCTTCAAATTTTATACTATTTTTATCAAAATTTAATATTAAATATGTTGCTTACAAATTAAATTATAATAGGATATTTTATTTAATAGGTTTATGTTCGACATCCTGAATTAGCAGCTGCAAAAGAAAATCGTGATTATATTTTTAAACAAGTGTGTGAAGCAGTTAATGCTATTAGTGAAGTAGCACAAGGCAAAACAACAGCTGGTGCCCTTGGCCATCCACCTTATGATGGACCAGGAGAATTAGCAGCAGCTTTGGATGATTTTGATGTAATTATTACATAAAACATTTCTAAATTTATTATTTTATCTTTATAAATAAATTAAAAAAATGCTTATAGGAAAGAATATATATGGATCCATTGACATACAACGAAATCAGAACCCGTCCTGCTTTAGAAGAGAGATTAGAAAGCATAATTAGTGGTGCTGCATTGATGGCTGACTCTTCGTGTACTAGAGATGATCGCAGAGAAAGAATTGTGGCTGAATGTAATGCTGTTAGACAAGCTTTACAAGATCTTTTATCAGAATATATGGCAAATGTAAGTATTCATAACTTTTTTTATTTTTATATATTACAGAATTCTGATAATTCAGTCCTGCATCTGATATAAAGTTTAACCACCATTTCAAATTTTAGTTGTTTTTCTAGTCAAATCCTCTAATTTAGAAGCTGCTAAGTTATATACTGTTGATCAATTAATATCAAGTTGTTTTAGCAATTTTTCAAAATGATCTCCAAAATGAATTAAGAGTTATGTATTTTGCATGTATATATTATGCATTAGAACCATGCTTCTAAAACTTAATTTTATAGAACTCTAGGGTTCTGCAGAGACAATTTAGATTTTACAAATGTTTCATTTAAATTTCATTATATATATTAATAATATGTTTATATGTTTCTTTTACAATCAAAATACTAAACTGATAATTGCAGATGTAATATTGTGGGAGGTGGTCTAAACTTCAAATTAATGCAATATTCAAAACATTTGTTCTCAATTTGAAAATTAAGATAAAAAATTAAATGATAGTACTCCTTTTCAAAGGAATTAATTATTAACTAGAGGAAACTTTAAGTTTGGATGAATACCCCTTCAATATTTTGATGATGTTACACTAGGCACAACAATAGTAGTTATTGCATATTGAGCATTTGCTGTAATGTATTTTGAAATCTGCTGAATAAAAGTTTTTCATTTACTCCTATTTTTTTTCTCTTTTTCTCTCTCTCTCTCTCTTTTTTTTTTTTTTTTTTCCCCAAAATGCTATTTTAACATCTAGTGAGGCAAATTGAAATTTTCTCAATATTTTTTTCTTTGTTGTGTTTCACTGAATAAATTTATCATACTTCATAACCATTATGCCATTTATTATCATTCAAGAACAACTGAAGTAGGAAAATTTTAATTATAACTAACTGATATGTGCATGGCTGGATAGATTACCAATGGACAATTGACTAGATGGACATTAAACCAACAAACATTTAGTTGAATAGACAATTAGCAAAATGGATATTTAGCCAACTGACATATGGATTTTTAAATTTTATTTTTATTTTTTCATTTTAATATTTTGGGCATTAAATTTTAATTTTTTATTTTATTTTTACTTATTCTTTATAATGTAATTGCTTTAAAGACAAACAATATAACCAATAAAAAAAAGAACATTATGGCATGATAGAAGAATTTTTATTATGCATTTACTAATGGATAAAATATATTAAGTGTAATGCAGTTACTTTATAAAAAAAATTGTCATATCAAATGAAATATTCATAAATATTTAAAAATTTTGGGCAGTTACTCTTAAGAAGTAGATTCTGGATACTCCTCACATTTCTCAATGACTGACTTCTGTTTTATGTTTAATATCTGATATTTCTCCAGTTAGGCTAGGTTAATTTGAATTAAATTGCCATAACATATAGGTGTGAGGATTCACCCCACACCAGAGAAGAAAAAGACATCAAATGGATTATGCTGCCTTCATGAATCATTCCTTGATTCTACTTGGATAGTCTCAGCTGTACCTGAATAATGTTGTCAATAACAAAGGTATTTACTATGTATCAAAGCTCTCTTATGCTTAATGTAAAAAGAAAGAAAAATGATTGTAACACAAGATATTTTGAAATCAAATAAATGCATGTTTTAAATTTTAAGCTATGCTGTCTTAGTTTTGGCTTGCATACCCAACATTATCCCATCCTTACTTGTGAAACCCTCATACTTGGCCTGTCAATTCTTCATAATAACTGAAATAGAGGGGCTACACTTTTATAACTATTTGGTGTCAGAACTGAACAATATAACCCTTTGAGTTCCACACATGTCAATTTCTGTCTGTAATCACATGGTGGCTAGTAATTAAAATTAAATCTAATTATAAACTTGTTATAAACCAAATTTCAAGAGAAATATCAAAATAAAACTTTAATTGCCAAATTAATCCCTTGATATTTTTAATGGAAATTTTAATAATTTGAAAGAATTTGAAAATTTCCATTAAAAATATTAAAGGATTAATTTGGCAGTGTAGGTTTTATTAAGTCAAATTAATATGCAAAAATTAAAATTATGGTATTTCACTTAATTTTCAAAATTTATAGCATATTTTGCCCTCTTTCTAACAGTATAATTTTTTGGAATTTTATTTTTTCACAACTTTTCATTCAGTAAGAGATTGCAGAAAACACCTATTTTTTTTATATGAAATCTTAGACATTCATTAAAATAGTTGATATTTTTAGATAGCCATATCTCCTTTGAACAAAACAACCCATAAATGAAGAAATTTGACTGAAATTTTTAGAAATTATTTGTAAAAAACCATTAATAATATAACTTTTGTTGAATGAAGTTACATCAAATGATTATTAAAATATTACATAAATTCAATAAATATTGTCATTTTTATTAATATTTCGTATTTATTAACTTGTTTTTATATCATTTGTACAAGTTTTAGCAGTATTTTTTTTATAAATTCTTTAATTTATAAAAAACACTGCTAAATTTTAAATCCTAACATATATGAAAATGGTCTCATCTCATAAAGAGCTATAATATTCTTTGTTTCTCTAATTGGACTGCAGGTAGTTTATTGTAGTAACTCACTCCCATACCACACACCACAGAATAAAGTAGATTTGGCTGCAATTTCCCATGAAACAAGTGGCTGCTGTAAAGCAATAAAAATTCCATGCTCATGTAAATGACTGCAGGTGTTTTACTTTCATTTTTTTGTGATTTTCTTCTTAATTTTGGTGAAATTGAAACAAAAAATGAATAATTAAGATATATTTTACTTTATAATTATAGTTTATATTATAATTTTTGAATTAACCAATATTTTCCTATTATTCACAATATTTTTATTTTCTTTCTGCATTTTATCACTCCTTATATGAAAAATTCTATTTTTACTTAAAATTTCAAAAATGTCATTTATCTCAAAATTAGAATAACTTTGATATGTTAGATTAATAAAATTGACAAGATAGGATAAAAATCCAAATTCTGTTGAATGGCTTAATTATAAATAATTTTTACACATTTAAAAAAATATTTTGGTAACTGAAAAAATTTAAGAACCTCCATCAAAAAGGGATACAGTGAAAACTGACTTCACAACCACCTGTATAAGAAGACCACCTAACATGATGACCACAATTTTATGGGAACCAAATTTGTTTCCATTCAAATAATGCTATTTGATCTTCCATAAAACAACCACCTCCCTAATGCAACCTAGACCATCATTTTTATAGACCAAACATAAAGTGAAACCGTCTATGATGACCATAATTTTTTAATATCACTACTAATTGTCTATCTTTATTGCTTACATCAGTATCATTTTCTTTTAAATTTAAATTTCATTTAAGCCGAACCACTACAATTGAAAAATTACACCGTACGAATTTTTCCCATCATTCATACGACGAGAATGACGTAGAGCACTGGAATAACGAAATCATGGTGTCATTTTCTACTTTAATGCGATATCTTTTTTAATATGCATGTTCCTTAGATTTATATCTATGATATGATAATTAAATTTTGTATTAAAAAACTTAAAAAATCGTAACTTGAAGGCCTATGGCAAAGTGATATAGGGGAAACAGGGAAAGTGAAAACAATCAGCCACTGGATCCGGATGTTTGTGTTCTATGCAAGCATATTAATCAAATGTAATCTCATACACGTGTGATGCTATCAC
Organism: Olivierus martensii; assembly: GCA_000484575.1. Lineage (NCBI taxonomy): Eukaryota > Metazoa > Arthropoda > Arachnida > Scorpiones > Buthidae > Olivierus > Olivierus martensii. Next base: position 8,208 of record AYEL01071538.1, read on the forward strand.
TGCACTTTGGATGTTGAAACATGGTTAAACCATAGGATAAACGGAAAGTTAATGCCTTGAATTTAGAACAGCGAATAAAAATGATTGAAGACAGTAAGAAACATCTTTCTGAATGAGCATTAGCAGAAATATAAAGAAAAGGTTTTTTGATGTAATCTCCATCATCATGAAATACTACAGCATTATATTAAGTAATTATGTAATGTTGCATTGTATCTGTTGCTAGAATATTATCATCATTTAAAAGAATTTTTGAAATTTTAAAATGAAATGGTACATTTATAAGTATGAAAATATAAGTAGAATATTTGTAACTTGAAGAGCATCTACATTTTTTTTTTCTTATGTTAGTAATTATTTAATCTATTCATTCATTTTTGGAAGAAAAACTATCAATATATGTTTGGAAAAAACATATATTGATAGTTTTAATATAAGATGGTATTAAAAAGTTTCCAAATTTGTTCTATAAAAAGTGACAGACTAATCTGATATCTTAGATACCACTATCTGTTTCAAAATAACTCCCTTGGGAGTTGATGAAATACTCCCAGTGATTCTGCCATTGTTGGAATGCCTTCTGAAAGTTCTTTCTTTATGCTGTTAAACACACTCCATGTCTCTTCCTGAATCCTCAGCTGTGCTAAATCTCCATCTTTCAAGCTTTGTCATTATTCTGAAATAGGGATGCACAGACTGCGGCCCACGGACTGCATGCGGCCCTCTGTTGACTTGTTGGTGGCCTGCCTCACCATGTGTTATTTTAACAAGTCATACAATCAATGAACCCCTTAAGGTCAAGGGTATATCCGAATGTGAAATTTTCCGCTTACGCGATTATCTCTGCAACCGTGCGTCCTATAGAGATGATTTATGCACCAAATCCAAGCCCTGAATGTGCGCCATCTATTTTTTCAAATTTCCATTTTCCGAGACTTATTGTTTTCTGCAGAAATGGCAGAAAACGAAAAAAGTGCTTTCCATTGCTAGGGTCAAAAGTAGGTCTTCCCATTTAAAAAAACAGACTTGACCCTCAAATGACATTGAAGGTCAAGGTCAGATTTAAAGTCACCAATTGATTGCCCCTTCGAAACCCAACTTTTGTCTACAACTTTTTCTGAAATAATGAGATCCAATTAAGATATTTCGTTGTCTCAAGATAAAAAACTCACCCTGTATATCTAGCCTTTATTTCATTTTAATTTCAGCAATTTTTATAATCTAATCTTTAGTTCTGAACTCGAGCGAGAAAAAATGAAAAAAATAACACTATATTCGTCTTTTTAATTCTTGTTTATCATTCAGCTCATGCTATATATTCAAGGGTTAAATTTTATGAACCAGCATTTTCGAACATAAAATTGATAAATTTAATAGAAAAAATTGTTGTTATAGTCTGTTAAAATGTAATTTATATATAAGAAAGAGATAATATGCAAATAATATTTTATATAAATAATGATAACGATAGAAGTAATAGAAAATGTGATAGAAAAATGTCACATCTCAATAAGTAAAGTTGAAAATTATTGCTCAGTTAATTTTATCGTTTTTTTATTATAGAAATATTTTTTATTTGATATATCTATAATATTCAAGAAAAGAATATACAGAGTGTCGTATTCTAAAAGTCTGGAACCAAAGGATTTATATTACATATGCTTACTCTCAATTACAATGTAAATACTAAGAATCACAAAGAACTATCTCCATCTTTTCGTCCATCCTATAAAATAAGATATCTATTTCTTTTATGACAGAATATCTATTACAGTTGATTCTCGCTATTCGTGGTAGTTACGTTCCGTAAATTCTTCGCGAATACTGAATTATCCATTGTGCCTATGGGAAATACAGAGTTAAGTTTCTGCGAACCCTTCTTCCCAACATTTTCATACTTGGTATTTGTGTGTTTGAAATAGACACAGTCAATTCTCGCTATTCGTGGTAGTTACATTCTGTATATTCTTTGCGAATACTGAATTAGCGAATAGTGAACCATTATGCTTATGGGAAATATAGAGTTAGGTTCCTGAGAACCTTTCTTCCCAACATTTTCATACTTGGTTTCGAACCTTTCTTCCCAACATTTTCATACTTGGTTTGTGTGTGTTTTTCTGTTTACACATACCTTATTTAATATGTATTAAATTACTTACAAATAATTACAATATATGCAGTGTATAGTATTATATACAGTATTATAATTACAGTAATCTTTATTTAATTTTTAAAACACCAACTATGTAGTAAATAAAATCTTATTTTTGATTTACTACATAAGTTGATTAGTTTTTTTGATGTTGCAAGATATGTTCAATGTGACAGCTGACACATTGTCTTTCCGAACTACATTGAAAAACTGTGTCAGCCTTGTCTGCGTGACTTTTTGCCTCAGATCTTTTTAAAATTTTGCCATAAGGAGAATATGTGCAGGAAGTTAGGCACCTAAATTTGAAGCTGTATTCAAGCATAGGGTCACATTCTCCTATGGGACCTGTGGACAATATGAACAGGCTTTATCTACATTCTGTGTAGTGAGCAAGGATAGGTAATGGGAAATTTTCCGGCAAACTGAATCAGAGATTACATTTGGTAACAAATAACTTCCTTTCTTCCTCTCTCCCCAGAGAGAAAGGATATACATTAATAACAATATTTTTGCTATTCAGCAGGAGTCTGTGAATAAGCGCGAAAGCTCCGTGAATACCAATTTTGTGGTTACAAATAAATTTTCGCGAATAGTCGAATACGCGAATACAGAATCTGCGAAGATTTTATTTACTACATAGTTAATTTTTGAGTGCTAGTTTTTTGATGTTGCAAGCTGACACATCACCTTTCTGAACTGCGTTGAAAAATTGCGTCAGACTTGTCTGCATCGTTTTTACCTCATATCTTCTAAAATTTCGGCATAAGGAGCAAATTCGTAGGAAGTTAGGCGTCAAAATTTGAAACTGCATTCAAACATAGGGTCACCATCTTCTATGGGACCTGCGGACGATATGAACAGGCTTTTGGCCTACTTGCGGTCTGTGCAGTGAGCAAGAATAGGTAATGAGAAATTTTCCGGCAAACCGATTCAGAGACTATATTTAGTAATAAACAACTTCCTCTCTCCCTCTCTCCCCAGAGAGAAAGAGTGTACATTAGTAAGTCACACTCGCCGTTCAGCGGGAGTCCGCGAATAAGCGCGAAAGCTCCGCGAATAACGATTTTGTGGTTAAAATAAATTTTTGCTAATATGGAATCCGCGAATAACGAGAATTGACTATTATTTTCTGTTCTTATCAACTTTTAAGTTTTATAAAAACTTTATTATATCGTATAATAAAAAGTCTGAAAGATTTCTGCGGAAAAAAAAATATATATATATATTAAAATTTAGGAATGCATTCTACATGTAATCAATTAATTGATTACTTTATACATATTTATTTGCTAAAAAAATGTGAATATAAAACAAAATTAAAAGTTGTTCTCAGAATTTTGTTAAATTTAAATGGAAAATTATTTCTCTAATTATAACAAATTAGGAGAAAAAATTAATCACAGTAAATAAATGTAATAAATAATATTTGTTAAAATAGGAAAACTTCAATATTATACAGGGTGAAGAAAAACTTCGTCATAAAATTTTGTTTACTGATAGGGGACCTCGAAAAAGTCGAAAATGTCAAATGAATATATGGTCTAAATGGCAAGCGTTTTCGAGTTATAACCCTTTAAAGCTAGCCAATCACCTTCGAGTACACAAAGCGTCACGTTGCCAAGATACGTCGCATTGCGTCGTTCTCCTACTGAATACCAGTTTAGTAAGAAGGCGAGTGACGCAATGGCAACGCGACGCGTCGTGACGCTTTGTAAATTAGATGGTGATTGCCTAGCTTTAAAGGGTTATAACTCGAAAACGGTACCATTTAGACCAAATGTTCATTATTTTCGACTTGTTTTGAGGTCCCCTATAAATACACCAAATATTACGAAGAAGTTTTTCTTCACCCTGTATATATAGCTCAAATATTCAATTTCATTATAATTTATATAAATTATTATTATTAATTATTATTATAAATTTATTAAATTTATTAATTATTATAAATTATTATTTAATATATTATTTTTCTTTATATATATTTTATAATTTAAAAAATTGTACATGCTCACATGCACTGCCGCTTAACTAATGAAAATTTAGAATTGTTAAATTTTGTTAAATCAATGCAAATATATGCATCCAATTAAAAATTCTTTGTTTATTTTTGATTATGGTGCTTTGTAACATGTAATTAATAAACATGATATGATATATATAACTTTTGTAGTTTTTTGCCTGCCTTCCTACAAGTCACTCACTGTAAGTCTATGCAGTCTTGGTCTTAACAAGTCTGTGCATTCCTGTTCTAAAGAGAATGGAAAAAGTCACATATGGCTAAATCAGAAGAATAGGAGAGTGAAGAATGACAACCCTATTGTTTCAGATCAAAAACTGCTTCACCTTGGATGTGTGGATTGTGACATTTTCATGATGGATTGTCTAGTTCTCAGTGATTCACAACTCTGAGCACTTGAGATCCACATGATCCTGTAATAATCTTTGAAATGCTTTGCAGACAATCCTCATAAATTAATATGAAAACTTATTGTATACTGTTGTATACTGTAAACTTACTGTTGTTATCTGTTAATCTATGTAAAATATTAATATTTATATTATAATTCCAGCATTGCAATGTTATCATAGCAACTGTACAATTATATAATGCAATTTAATTTAAATTTAAATAATTCAAATATAAGTTTATATTCCTTTGAGCCTGTTACATTCTAAAGGCCGGTTCATAGTTGGTCGGAACGGAAAAGCAAAAGGAAAGGAACATGTTCCGTTCCTCTTCTTTTGGATGTCTAGCCGTTCATAGTCGAACGGAATGAAGAAAGAATGCGCATGCTCTTTGCCGACTCTTGTTTGAGATATGGTGACTATCGACAAAGCGGTCTTCAGCCACATATATGATTAAAATTTAACGAAGAAAAAGATAAATTATATTTCCGGGTTCGAGTCTCGAGTTCCACCTCTTGAAAATATTTATCTTGGGGTTCGGGTCCGGCCTACGATCCCTTTTCTCTACAATCTGGCTGATCCCTGCAGGGGTGGGTAGCCTGTGGAAGAGCGTATATCTTTCTATTTAGCGCCATCTATTGGCAATAATATAAACTAAAATTTTGATAAAAGTGAAATTCTATCCTGCAGGATTAGTCGAACCTATAGAATTAAGGGATGCGGAATCGAGGTGTCTTTTAATGACAGAACATCTGTACAGAATTTCATGAAAATCTGTTAATTAGTTCAAAAGTTATTAATGGGGGACCCACAGACAGACATTGATCCGATTTTACAAGCCTCTATTTCCTTCCGAAAATAGACTAAAAAGATCTTGTATTCTTTTTTTATGTTGGAAAGTAGTTGTAAATTTATCTAGATGTAATTTTCGTCAATTACCGGTACTTATACGTCTATTCTCTGGAAACGCCTCTACAAGTTGAATTGCTCCACCAGTTTTAACTAAAATTGGTATATGGATGCTTGTAACACATCTATTACCCGTATTTTACGTTTAGTGCCACTAGCGTAAACAAAATAAAAATCTTAATAAATCTACAGAGTAACCTAATCACTTTTATCTTTATTACAAGATAATCTTCAGAAGGTTGAATGACTACCAAATTTTAAACAGATGAATCTACAGAGTTAATTAATGTTAAAGTTGGATTTTAATAGTCTAACTATCCCGTTTAATTTTGTAAAAATTATTCAAACAGTTCAGAAGTTATTAAGAGATAGAAATCTTTGAAATCTGAATGTTTTAAACAGTTACACATAAAGAATTAATTGATGTTTCATGGAGATGACAATCATTGGCATGATTATTTTGCTAAATTTAGTAAAAATCGAATGAAAGCTTAGAATATGCCGTATTAAGAGAATATCTCTGAACATCCGCCATTTTTAAGTAATTGCAGTTATAGGTTAAATGATATGGCATAAAAATGATCTTTAACTATAGAACATTCGGATTGGTTTTCCACTCTGGAGGACCGGGTTCGAATCTCGAGTTCCACCTCTTGAAAATATTTATCATGGGGTTCGGGTCCGGCCGACGATCCCTTTTCTCTACAATCTGGCTGATCCCTGCAGGGGTGGGTAGCCTGTGGAAGGGTTCGTTTCGCCCCGCCACTTAGTATTCTTCCAGAATGAAAAGTGGCGTCATCTGTTGACAAAAAATTATAGAACATTACTGAAAATTTTCAAGTAAATCCCTTTTTTAGATCTAAGTGAGCCAATAGTCAACTGACAGCATGGTGATCTCATAAACCACAATTTCTTTTAGAAGTAAACTGAAAATAACGAAAACTCTAATGTCTTTGATTCTTTGTATTATTGGTTAATTATTGGCGTAATTAACAATAGTAATATAATTTGTAAATAGAAAAGAAACTTTTGTTTAACAATTAAGATTTTTCCTTCTTGCATTATAGACTCATTTCGAATGAAGATCCATGCGAACAAAAGATGAGTTGGTTTAATTTGATAACAAGTGGACATGATTTCGATCAGATCAATCGTCGTATTAGTATTATTTCGCGCAGTAGTTTTAACATTTCTGAATCTGACATACATATCATCAAACTTCCTTCGTTGATATCTGCACCCAAATCAGAAAAAGAAAATCTTTTCGTAACTAAATTACATCAATGCTGCAAAATATTCAATTTTTTCGATCCAGGAGTGAATGCGGAAGAGATAGAACTTAAAAGTCAAATACTGATGGAATTGAGCAATTTCGTTTCTGCTCCATCTATCGAATTTTCACCGAAAACCTACGAAAAAATCACTGAAATGTTTTCTAAGAATATCTTTCGAGTGATACAAACCAGAAATTATAATTACTCTGAATTTGCAGATATGGAAACTGCTTTAGAAGCATCTTGGCCACACATGAAACTCGTCTATCTTTTCTTTATCAACTTCTTAAGTTCCGTCTATATCAACAATAACAAAGCATTGAAAGTGATAAATAATGAATTCGTATCTCGAATTATCGACATGTTTAATAGCGAAGATCATCGCGAACGACACCAACTTAAATTAGTCCTTCACAGGATCTACGCCAAATTCATTTCTCTGAGAGAACACATCAATTGCAAAATGAAAGCGGTATGTTTGAGTGTCGTTTACGAATTAGAATACTTCAACGGAATCTCGGAAATACTAGAAATTTTTAATAGCATCATTAAAGGTTTCTCTGTTCCTTTAAAACAAGAACACAAAGAATTTCTGGGAAAAATTCTGCTACCTTTGCTTAAAACCAAGTACCTCATCCATTATCACATACCATGGATAAGTTGTATCACTGAATTAATGGAAAAAGATCCATCTCTTACAGAACACATAACAAATGGAGTGCTGAAATACTGGCCGAAAACATGCAGCACAAAAGAGTACGCATTTTTAAATTTTGTAGAAAATATTCTGATATACGTAGACTATCGAGAATTTTTTAAAATTCAAGTGAAGTTATTCAAACAGATCGCCAACTGCATCACAAGTCTTCATTTTAACATATCGACTAAAGCTCTAAACCTATGTACCATTGAAAGTGTTGCTATTTTAATAGAGGTAAATCATAAAATCTTGATGCCCCTTCTAGTTCCATCATTATATAAGACAATCCAAGAACATTGGAACGAAAATGTTATTAGTTTGGCAAAAAATGTTTTGCAAACATTAAATGATATCGATTCAAATTTTTGCCGTCAGTTAATAAAATAATAATGTATTTGCTAAACTGTTAAGAAAAATCTTTATATTGGAAATATCTTGCATACTATATTTTAATAAATGTCATATATAAACATTTTGGTTCATAAATTTTCAATATTTAGATTTTCATTTTTACGCCCCTTTCCAATCAGGGAGATTACTAAGGGCAGGACCAGTTACAATCACAAGCTGCACCATGGACGTAACTACTGATGGGCTAGGGAGGGCCATGATGCATGCATTGAAAGTTCTGGCCCATGTGCTGGCCCACCCTGAATATATAATCTGAAACGTAAAATTGAAAACTGCAAGAATTCAGCTCCACATAACCCAAGATGCCACTGCAAGAGTTCAACTCCACATAACCCAAGATGCCTTGAGTTTTGTAAAAACAACCGAATACATTAAACACCTCAAAATCCAAGACGCCTTGTATCCGTAAAAATAAAAATAAAAAACCAGAAGTATAATTTAAACCCACATAATTTCATGCTAATAGCGATAAAAATCTTTATTTACAAGCTTGAAAATCGCATCCTATGCACATTTTACGTAGTACTTAATTAATGCGATTAGCTGGAAAGAATAAAGTTTCAAAATACTGGTAAATGTAAGTATTTGATATCAGCTCAATACAAAATTATGCGGTGATTTTTACTTAATGATGCAAAACGATCGATTACTTTGTCCAAATCGAGAGTTTTTGCAACTTTTCTCTCGATGAATATGATTGCTAAATTGCTTAACCAATCATAAAGTATTCTGTTATGTAAATACGATTTAATAAAGAGCATACAGGAGAATGTTCTTTCACATCGGTGTGGCCCATCCAAAAAAATGCTGGTTACATCACTGGGCTGCACGCACATCCTACTAAGGGCAGGGCCAGTTCTAATCACCCGTTACACCCACATCCATGGAGGGGGGCCAATCCACGGATAGTGAAGGACGGGGAGCGCCAGGCCGGGCCCAGAACCTGAAAAAACTTTTCAGAAGATGCCAGACCCGGGACGCGAACCCTGGTCCTCCTGCGTGGCACACCAACGCATTACCACTCGACTATCCGGCCGCCATCTTCTATGTGATATATATTCAAATTACAATGAAAATCAAGCATCTTGAAGAAAAATTTCCTCGCCATTTATCGACAAAAACTATAAAACTTGTTTCAATATATAAAAAATAGTTTACTTTGGTTCTCATTATCTTAATATTTGAAATTTTATCTATTTGTTTAAAAATACATTCTCATTAGCATATTAAAATTTCTTAGAGCTGATTTTGAGAAAAGATTTTTTTCAAAATTTCAATACTTTCCAGTTGACGAAACGCTGACGTAAAGAATGTAAAGATGACGTCATATAATTAATGATTGACAGAAAAGCAAGCAGAAAAGTCAAATCAATGACTGCTATCAAGGAGTCTGTTATACAGACTCCTTGCTGCTATCAATAAATATATATTATAATAAAATAAATAATTTATTAAAATACAAAGTTATAAAATTAATATAGATTTCCATAAATTTAATTAGAAAATTCCATGGAAAAATCAATTGTATGAAATCCTCTAACGACGGAAAGAATCGAATTTCTTTTTTATCAAATTCAAGTAAACTTGATAAAAGTAAACTTGGTTTGTACGTGTTGGTTTCGTCTACAGTCGTTCAGTTGCTCTTTAATATAACCCTCATAATTTTCAGAAGATTCGTGAACTTATGAGTCTATATACTTGGCTACTTTCATTTGGAGGAAAACTGAAATTCCTAATGTTGTAGTATTGTATACTGTATCTATGAAAAATTGAGCATTTTACCGATCTTCATTGATTGTCCCTAGAAAATAATTTTTATTGGAAAATTATTTCTTGCATTGGTTTCATTTATTATTTCAAACTTCGTGTTTACTGAAATGATGTCATCTCTTTTTTACATCATGATGATCACTTCTCGAATTTGAACAAAATCATTTTCACATATAATTTATTAATTATTGCATTCGGCTTTTTGTATCCAATTTTAATGTAGATTTAACCATAGTATTAGGCCACGACGACTCCATCATCGCGGCGACGTGACTCCACCGTGACCTCACATATTGTTACATCATTTTGACATCATGAAACGAAATTGTCTTGTGATCTCATACATTATTACATCGCAATGATGACGTCATCGTGGCCTAATACAATTTTAAATGTTGTTAAAAAACATAGCCTATATATTTATATATATATCGCCATCTATTGACTAAACTGTTAAATTCTCTGGAATTTCGGGATGATTCGTACTTATTCAACAATTATTGCTTTAAAAAATCATTAAACAGGCCAGTTATTTAAATTCGACAATCACAGAGAACCATGCTAAGTTTGGCGGCTATGGCCTCTACTCTATAGAAGATTACGCTACACAAACAAACCAAATCCAAATATATATATAAGGTGAGGACCATGACAACGATTGTTTTTTATTAAATATAGATTAATTATATTGAGTAAGTTCCGCTTTTTTCGTATCTGAACGCCAAAATATAGGGAAATTACACAAAGTTTATTAAATAAAAATACCAAAGTGAAAATTATAGCAATAGATATATAATGCAACAGAAAATGTTGCCAACCGATGGCTGGATGGCCGACTTGTAACGCATTGGCGTGCCACGCAGGAAGACTCAGGTTCGGCATCGCCTGAAAAGTTCTCTCGGGTTTCTATGCCCGGCCCGCGATCCTCGTCCTTCATCATCCGACTCCCTCCACAGGTATGGGTGCAGCGCGTGGGTGGAACTGGTCCTGCCCCTTAGTAATCTCCCTGATTGAAAAGAGACGTTAACAAATGCAAAAAAAAATTGTTGCCAACTCGGATGTAACAAAAATAAGTCAGAGAAAGCACCGAAATTTACCAACAGCGCCCATAATTACGATGAATATTGACATAATAGAATCGACTTTAAAACGGAAAAGAGCAAATTTTTTTATTAATTAAATGAGCAAAGTGAAAATTTTCCAAACTAGTTTTAAAAATCTAAATCTATTTTGAAAAAACTGGCAACACGTATCGAATGTACAGTACAGCAGTGAATAACAAACACGCTAAGAAGCGATAACAAAAACCAAAGCGACGATTACAATAAAAATCGCTTATCATTTTTGATATTTTAGTATACGTCTGATCGGGATCGTTAACATTATCCGTGATGCCAATAAACAGCGTCTGCTGTATCGAAACTTCATATATCTATCGCACTCGAAAGATATTGTCCTGATTTTAAAGGACATCTTTTAATGTCTATAACGTATTTTTCATCGATAAAACTTACTGGTTAGATTATTTCGCCAATAGTAAAATTCCTAATCTTTCTCGAAATATTTAATTAAATTCGGGAATATCTCTAAATGCCGAAAAATTCGCTATTTAGAGAAAATTTTTTTTCAAAACGATTCATAAGATTCTAATATACAATATATCACTGGAAACTGTTGTTGAACTTTAATAATATTATTATTAATAGAATATTAGCCTAAATTTATGTTATGCGGAATTAATTGCATCATTACTGGCAAGTCAAAAATATATTTTGCATACTCAGATGCGAGTTAGGTCTTTTTTTTCTTTCTTTTGTATGGTAAGTTTGGTGGCTAAATTTTGATTGCCCCTTTCCACTCAAATAGAGTACTAAGGAAGCCATATAGGCAAAAAATAAATGCAAAAATATAGAAGCAAAGAACCGTTCCAACTCAATCTACGTGATGACACGTGCGAGTACATAACCCTGTATAGAGGAGTATTAATAATCTATTCTATGTTAGGTAGAAGCTTAGAACTATGTTAGTAGATATTAAGTACTATGTTATTAGAGACCTAGAACTGTGTTAGTAGTATATCTATATCTAGAACTATGTTAAGAGGAAGCTTAAGTTAGTAAGAGACTTAAGGCCGCTTCATAGTTGGTCGGAACGGAAAAGCAAAAGGAAAGGAACATGTTCCGTTTTATTTTGGATGTCTAAAACCGTTCATAGTCGAACGGAACGAAGAAAGAATGCGCATGCTCTTTGCCGACTCTTGTTTGAGATATGGCACACGTATTTCTAAAGTGACACAAGTCAAAAACAAACGTTTTGAGAAAATTGGAAAAACTATGAAATCAGCTTAACTAAAAACCATTATATAACTAATAATTTTTTCCAAAATTTGTAATCTTTTGAAACCATTTTTTAGGGAAATGGTTTCAAAAGATGATGGAGGATTGCTTCCCAAGTTATAAAATGGTGCGAACATAAAAATGCAAGTTTTTGACTTATCACTTTAAAAATACGTGCGCGATATGATGACTATCGACAGAAGCGGTCTTCAGCCACATATATAATTAAAATTTAACGAAGAAAAAGATAAATTATATATGTTTAATAAACTCGGAGGGAGAAAATTTAAAATAATCTTGGACGAAATAATAATATTTATTATAATTAAGGATGTCGTATCGAATTCGTTAACGCACGCGTTGACTTATGGGATACCAACAAAGGAAAAGTATAAGCGATGTTAACTTTCGGAGGGAGAAATGTTTGGGGAATATTTTAAACTAAAACAGAAGGAATAGTTATATTTTATATTAAGTTTATTATTAAGTTTTATTAAAGAATAGTTTATTATTAAGTTTTAATATAAGAAATTGTAATATAACTTAAAATAATCTTGGCCGAAATAATAATTATTATTATAATTAAGGATGTCGTATCGAATTCGCTAACGCACGCATTGACTTATGGGATACCAACAAAGGAAAAGTATAAGCGATGTTAACTTTTCCGATTGAGATAGAATGGAACTACGTCAAAAGGAATGCGCGAAATAGCGCGCAGAAGACAACTTTGGCGTTCTTTTCTTTTTTATTTTTCCGTTCCGTCGAACTATGAATCGGCCTTTAGGTCGATAAAGAAAAAGGAAGATGCAATTAGGCTTAGCATAAAGGGTGGTACTCCATTATCATTGAAGCACACTTCCCAAATAAGAGATAAGAACACGTTCTTTTCTTTTTCCTTTTCCGTTCCGTCGAACTATGAATCGGCATTTAGAATTACATAAAATGTTATTCTTTTTGTACAAACGTAATTTAGATATACAATGCTTCGTGCATTTAAAGCGGATTTAACTTAAAATAATCTTTGCCGAAATAATATTTATTATAATTAAGAATGTCGTATCGAATTCGCTAACGCGCACGTTGACTTATGGGATACCAACAAAGGAAAAGTATAAGTGATGTTAACTTTTCCGATTGAGATGAAAAGAATGAAATTACGTCAAAAGGAATGCGCGAAATAGCATGCAGAAGACAACTTTGGCGTTCTTTTTTTTTTTTTCCTTTTCCGTTCCGTCGAACTATGAATCCGCCTTAAGTGTACTAACTGCTAACGAGAGCTTACTAAAGCCGAAAGTGCTTCGGTTAATTTGCATCTAAGTATTTATTAAATATTTCTGCTTAAAACGACTGAGCTTGTGTGTGTGTTTGTTTGTTTGTTTGTGTGTTTGTTTGTTTGTTTGTTTGTTTGTTTGTGTGTTTGTGTTAATAAAATATACATATAAGAGAAATTTTCATTAAATATCTTATATTTATAATACAAACTTAAATTTTTATTATTGTAGGTTGGTAAAAAGGAATCTTCAGAATCTCTTGATAAAGCTATTGAGCACATGACGCACAAAACAAAAGATTTAAGACGCCAGTTGAGAAAAGCAGTTATGGATCATGTTTCTGATTCTTTTCTTGAAACAAGTGTTCCATTACTTGTTTTAATAGAAGCAGCCAAAGCTGGAAATGAAAGAGAAGTAGAAGAATATGCTCAAGTTTTTACAGAACATGCAAATAAATTAGTTGAGGTATATTTTAATTTTTCAATTAAAAAAATATTTAAAATAAAATAGTTGTTATTTACAAAATAGCAAGATGATTATTATTATTATTTTATAGGTTGCTAACTTAGCTTGTTCGATGTCAAATAATGAAGAAGGAGTAAAGATGGTGCGATTTGCTGCTTTTCAAATTGAAGGTCTATGTCCACAGGTAAAACTTGTATAATTTTTTAACTTTTATATTATTATTATTATTATTATTATTATTATTATTATTATTATTATTA
>AYEL01071539.1:0-14597 GCA_000484575.1 Olivierus martensii
TTTTTAAAATTGTGTTATAGTGAAAATGCATAAAGTGAAATCGCATATAATGGAGGATACCTGTAATAAAAAATTCATTATGTTTTTATATATTTTTAATACAAAAATTAAACAAATTTCTTTTTCTTTATTAGTGGGATATTTTTATTATGTTACAGCGAATTTCAAAAATAAAAAGACCACGGATTGGACAGCCCTGATATATATTATTGAATTGATAGTTCTTTTATACAGGTAGGTCTCGATTAGTGCGAATAATGGGTCCCACAAATTTCTCGCACTATTCGAAGTATTAACTATATGTAAAATATGGTAATTGGTTCTTGCTTTGTGAGATTCCGGCCATTAGCCAACTTCACGATACTAACTGTTTAAGAAATATTTATTTTCATATTTTACATCGTTGTTCATCATCTAAATTAATAACTTACCAGGAATTGCATCTCATACCATTATCAAACCAACCACCAAATTGAAAGCAGAAGTTGAGTGCTGTTTTTATGTCGCTCAATCACATCCTTTGTTTTGCTCTAGCATAATCACTAACCTCTTCTTTTTTCCGTTTCCTGTTTTATCATCAAAAGTGTTCTTCCTTTCATCCATTTCGATACTTTTTAAAAGAGAAAATTCTGTACTATACTGTATGTATACAATAACAAAGCTGAATAATAGTAATGTTAAATAGCTAATGGCAAAAAAGCCCATCTTTCTGGTGTGTCACCCTTCAAAGCCAAGTGACTGTTCTTGGACTGCTCCTTGTCCAGTTTTACTAATCAAAAATTAACATTTATTTGTTAATTGACGTCATAAAAGGGGACAGACATTTGTTAGTAAGACTGGTCTATGCTTACAACTCACATTAATCTAATATTTGCTCCCACTAACTGAAAACAGTATCATTTTTATAAGTCGCACTAATCGAATATTGCATTATTCGAACTTACACTAATTGAATATCGCACTAATTGAGGCCTCCCTGTATAAGAATTTTCTGAAAAACGATGTCAATTTTATAAGTCGCACTAATCGAAATCGCATTATTCGAACTCGCAAATTTTTATAAGTCGCACTAATCGAATATCGCATTATTCGAACTCGCATTTTATAAGTCGCACTAATCAAAATCGCATTATTCGAACTCGCACTAATTTTGTAAGTCGCACTAATCAAATATGGTATCAATTTTATAAGTCGTACTAATCGAAATCGCATTATTCGAACTCGCACTAATAAGGCCTACCTGTATTATTATTTTTTGAGTGAAATGTAAGGATGGGTTCAAAGAGAGAGACCAGAGGAATAATTCCGAAAAGAAGAACACTCGATTAAGCAGAGAGACGAAGAAAAAACTGTACATAAAATGCAGAAAGGTAGAATAATTAAAATATAATTCAAGTATGGCATTCCTAGGACAACTGTGGCAATATTTTGCAACAGAGAGAGAAGATTATGGGTGCTAGGGTGTCTGCTGGACCTTCATTCCAACATCCAAGTGTTAATAAATTGTATATATTGTGTATAAAATAGTGTATACTAAACTACAAAATAGTGTATTTTGTAATTTAATGTGTTATACAATAGTAAAACGCATGTCATAAGGTAAATAAGATAGTGGTATCTCTCTCACCTAGGGGAATGGGATGAGGACCATAACAAATTAATCTATTTTACATAGTCTTATATGGGAAATATAAGACAATTCAACAGTTTCTGAATTCCTGCCTGCAATTCAACAGTTTCTCAATTCGACATTACTTTTTGTGACACATTAGTGTCAAATTGCAGGGCACCACTGTACCAAAATAGTTCTAGGAATGTAATTCCTATTTATAACATTTCGCCTGGGGTATTTGTTTCAGTTAAAGTTACAATTTGAACAATGATGTTAAGCAAGGACTGACTATACTTTGTTCATGGGATTAATTTATTTCATATACAGTGGGTGATCGGTTAACAAACAGTTTAGATGATTAACACTTTTTCGAAAGATTTTTATGTTCGGTTAACGAACACTTCACAGAATTAACTGTGGGACCCGTAGACTGATTGAAAGACAGGTCAGCCAGATGGCTATGTGGTAAAGCTGTGGCTTACCATTCTGGAGGATCCGGTGGTCCCACTCCTCCAATTTTTCTGGAGGGATTTGGGCCCGGCCCGTTAAAACTATCCTTTAATCTTTCGGTTGACCCCATCATGGGTGTTGGTAAGCTTGTGATGATGGCAGCTCTATAAGTGGCCACCGCCAGATAAAAATATTCCATGGGATATTTTAAGTAACGAGTCCATGAACGCACAGGCTTAGGCAGTGTGTGTTCATGGACTTATGGACAATGATGGAAGAACAGTAGTTTTTCCCGAATAAAATGAACTCAGAGATAACATAAAACAAATCAAAGATTTATTAAAGAAGGTAAGAGAGAGATTTTGCAATTTTTTGGTCTTAAAATGGCACCCATACCAGGTTGAGATCAGTAGGCTTGGGGATCTGTATACCATGACAATGCTATTAATCACTTCCGAAAAATACTGAAGAAAGAAAAGTAATCGAAATTGGACAGATTCTTTATTGGAAAATGAACATATAGATCAAAATGCAAAACTATATATTTATATATTATTGTTATTACATATAAATAAACGTAGTAAGAAATTATATAATTTAAATGGCACCCATACCAGGTTGAGATCAGTAGGCTTGGGGATCTGTATACCATGACAATGCTATTAATCACTTCCGAAAAATACTGAAGAAAGAAAAGTAATCGAAATTGGACAGATTCTTTATTGGAAAATGAACATATAGATCAAAATGCAAAACTATATATTTATATATTATTGTTATTACATATAAATAAACGTAGTAAGAAATTATATAATTTTTTATTTGTTTTTTTGGGTCTCTGAAACGAATTAATCAAATTCCCATAAAAACCTATGGTAAATTGATGATTGGTTAATGAACAATTCGGCTAATGAACATTGTCTTGGAATGGATTATATTCATTAACCAATCACCCACTGTTACTGTTCTTTGACAGTCAAGGATTAATTTATTAATCTGCATTTCAGTTATATTGCAATATTTTCTTATTAATAAGCTTTTTCAATAATAGATATTTGCAAAATCTACCATCTCTACAGGCTAATTCTCTGAACTATATTGGATTTAGTTGGATAATAAACAGATGCTTATTTTCTGAATTGACCTATTATATCAGAAATTCATTCTTTCACTCCATTCTTAAATAATTTTTTATTGCTATTCATAATATTATATAAACAATAATGTGAATTAGGATTTTCAGAATTAATTCTTCACAAATAAATATTTTGTTATTATAATACTAATATTGCTACAATATGAAACTAATATCTGAAACATTGGTAATACTGTATTTACTTATTATTCATTCCTCTGATAATTTACCATCTTGATTGTATAAAGCACACTGATTTCAAAGAGATTTAAATTGTGAAAGATGCATCTTAGAATTGAGCAACTAAGATATTTAAAATTATTTATTAACAAACTAATAAAATTTTAGTTGTTAAGATAATTAATATATTAAAGCTGTTTCTATTTTATTTTTCCTGTAGAAAGTCATATTCTTGAAGATGTGAATAAATGTGTCTTAGCTCTTCAAGAAGGTGATGCTGATATTTTAGACAGAACTGCGGGAGCAATAAGAGGAAGATCAGCAAGAGTTTGTAATGTTGTAACAACTGAAATGGATAATTATGAACCAGGAATTTATACTGATGGTGTTCTGAAAGCTGTTGCAGTACTTAGGGAACAAGGCAATAATAAATAAACTAATTAATTTTTAAATATATATTTCTATAATTTGTAATAATTTCAATCAAATTTATATATTTAAAAATAAAAATTATAAATTAGAACAATTATACAGGCCTAAATACATTTAAAATCTATAAGAAGTTTCATTTAAAACTATCGACGGAAATATTGATAATATCACTTTGATCGGGGATTGTACCTGTTTATCCATGTTCGATTATGTCTTTCATTTATTTTATTTAGGTTAGGTTAGGTTAGTTTTATTACGCCGCCATATCCTCATGGGATATTCTGTATCTGGCGGCGGCCATTTATAGCTCCCATCACAGGCTGGCCAGCACCCATGATGGGGTCAACCGGATGGTTGAAGGATGGGGTTCAACGGCCCGGCCCCGGACGGGGCCAAAAAAATGGGTGGAGGGGGGGGTTCAACAGGCCGGGCCCGGACCCCTCCTGAAAAACTGGAGGTGTGGGACCCGGATTTGAACCCGAATCCTCCAGGGTGGTAAGCCAAAGCTTTACCACGCGGCCATCCGGCCGACTTTATTTTATTTAGTATATTCATTTTCGAAATTAATATCTCTTTCAATCTTTCGATTTACTTTTACATTCCATTAACTAATAGCCCATCATATCGATAAAAAGTTACGATATTTACATTCTAAGACTATTTAGAATGCTCCGATATACAAACGAGCGGGTTTCTTGGCACAAAAATGGCGGAAAGAAGGTCACGTGATACTGACCAACCTATAGCAGCGCTGCGTTGTCTGCAAATGCACCGGATAAGTGTGTCGCTACTTTCCCTATCTAGTACTTTACAACTTATTAAATTATAGCGCATCTGTGAATATTGTCTTTTTAGAGAAATCACAATTTTAATTTTTATTCCTTAATTTTTAAATTATGAATAACGACCAAAAATTTTGACTGTCGCAGAAATTCGACGGTTAGATTTTTCTAACGATACCCTATTTAATCGCAGAAATTCGAGGGTTAGATTTTTCTAACGATACCCTTTATAGGAATCGGTACAGTGGTTGGATTGAAAAAGTGATATCCAGCCAACCACGTTTCACTATTAATTAATATATACTAGAAATTTCCGCTCATATAAATAAGCGGAAATATAATCTTGTGATTTAATCTGATAATACTGTAACGACAAAAACACCTCCGAACTCGTGTAGGGAATCCAAGAAGGAATCGAAAAATGACATCCATTATTATGTTACAGCGCCATTTGCGAATTCTGTCCTTTTTGAGGAACTACAATTTCAATGTAATTTCTATTCTTCGATTTTTAAATTATCAATAACAACAAATAATTTGGGTTGTCGCAGACAATTAGACCTTTCTAACGATACCATATTTATAGAAATCGATACAATGGTTCGACTGAAAAAATGACATCCGGCCACTTAGGCTATTAATGTATATGATGATTCATACTATTACATACATATAATTCATTACTTAATTTTTCGCGGCAGAGTGGTTGAGAACCACTATTCTAGAAGAATACTATGTGGCTAGGCGAAACAGGCCCTTCCACAGACTGCCCACCCCTGCGGAGGAGTCAGCCGGATTGTGAAGGACGGGGATATGAAGATATGAAACTACATTGAGAGTTATAAATTTATTGTGTGGCGGAATTGGCTGCATTGAAACACTTCGGCTTTCCACCCTAGAGGTCCTAGGTTCCACCTCTTGGGAATATCATGGTCCGGGCTCGGTCCGTCTTCCACAATCCTGCTGACCCCTCTGCAGGGATAGGACCTGCGGAATGGTTCATTTTCTCTCGTCACTTAGTACTCTTACTGAATGGAAAGTGGCGATATCTATTACTAAACAATGTAATTTTTTCATGCCATTTGATGAAAATATGATGACAATGTAAAAATTTGTCGGTCAAATGGCTACGATTGAAACATGTTGTGCTTCTACCCCGGAGAACTCGGGTTCAATTCCAGGATCCCACATCTCCAGATTTTTTCAGGAAGAGTCCGGGCTCGGCTGCGGACCCCATCTTCTACCTGACAAGTGACCCACCAGAAAGTCGGCCGGATTGGCCGCGTGGAAACGCTTTGGCTTTCCACTCTGGAGGACCCGGATTCGAGTCTCGGGTCCCACCCCTTGAAAATATTTATCATGAGGTCCGGGCCCGGCCCGTCGATCCCCGTCCTCCACAATCCGGCTGACCTCTCCGCAGGGATGGGCAGCCTGTGGAAGGGCTTGTTTCGCCCCATCACTTTGTATTCTCCCTGAATGGAAAGTGACGTCATCTGTTAAGAAAAAAAGACCCACCAGAAATGTGGGCTACCCGTGGTGGGAACTGGAATGCATCGCCGTTTAGTGGGACACAAGTGGGAAGCAAAGTAAAACAAAATGCGAAAGTTTTGAAATTTTATATTAATTGATACTTATTAGCGCATGGATGTTAAGATTGAGCAGTAGTCGGCCGGATTGGTCCAGTGGACTTCAGCTTCCTCTCTGGAGGACCTGGGCTCGAGTCTTGTGTCCCACCCCTTGAAAATGTTTATCATGGAGTCCGGACCTGGCCCTTCGATTCCCGTCCTCCACAATCCAGCTGACCCCTCCGCAGAAGTGGACAGCCTGTGGAAAGGCTTGTTTCGTCCCGCCATTTAGTATTTTTCCAGAATGAAAAGTGGCGTCATCTGTTGACAGAAAAATATTAAGCAGTTCTAGGGTAAATGCTCAATACAAATTACATGATTCTCAATTATTCTAATTTTCAATTCGAATTAAATTTCAATCTATTACTTTATTTAGTTGTTCAAAATGAAAATGGCATTTATTCACGGTCAATAAAAAAACAATTGCTCCCGGGAAAATTATGCGGAATTCCTGGGATTCGAGATATATAAATTTTGCAGATTTCACGGGAGTGGGACAGAAGAACCCGGATCCATCAAGACGATCCGGGTTGAATGTCCTTCGTAAGTGGAATTTCGATACACTATGACGGACATTCGATCGCTCCATAATTGCCCCTCCGCAAGGATAGGAATCCTGTGGCAGAGCTTATTTTGTCCTGCCCATCGATAGCCCTGCACTTGGTAGTTAGTATTCTACTCAGTCTACTGAAGGGATCATGACGTCATCTGTTGATAAAAGATTCATTTATATTGTTTCCTATTAAATATAAAAACATCTCAGGGATAAGAGATATATAAAAACATTTTTCAGTAAGTTGTATACAGCAATTTGTTTCATTGTTCCACAAAAGAAAAAATATTTTAATATAAATTTTTTCTTTCTTCATAGAAGAAGATAGTCTTCTATGAAAAACTATTGTGACATAATTTTACTGCGTTTTTCAACAAAAATAATAAAATAATGCCAATTAAAAATTATAATAATATATCTATTTTACTTACAGTAATTTAAGTAACTTATAGACTCAAAAATATGTTAAATTTTGCACAGAAATTATATTTTGTACAATCAATCTGGCAACGATTGGGAGAAAAACTTCAAAACATGATGCACGTGTGGGGGGAATGCAGTAGTAATAACTTTAAATGATCTGTTAGCATTGAAAATTATTTTCTCAGTAAGCCTTTTTATGTAGCTTAAGAATATATTATGTTTATGGCCATTTGATAATTTCACAGAAATATTTTAAAGCTTGAATCCATGTACTTTTATAATCACTTTTCACAATACCATAAATAAAAATATCAATCAAACTTTAAATTATATAAATATTTAAAACTTTTATGGGTATACCCTTTTATGCTCATATATTTCAAAATATGATAGAAATTCTATAAAATTCTGCTTGATGTAGAAAATTAATATTTAAAATTTAATCTTCTTTGTTGTACTTATGATTTTGCACAACTAATTTATAAATATTGTAGTGTTTAAATCAGTTGTATTATTATTATGTTTTCAGTGGCATCGCTACCTCAAGGTTGGCATGGAGTATTAACAACAACAAAAAAGTCACAAATTCAAACAACGAAACTTCCATATTTACATTATCAGACGTTACCATCAATAGAAAAGTCATCAGTTAAGAAAAATTGGATATCAAATATTAAATCGCCAAATGGAACTACAAAATCAAATAGGAACAACATAACTCAATCATTGCAAAGTAAGTCAAATTCCTAATTGGAGAAATAAGTTTATGAAACATATTTACTATTATCAAATATTATTTGATGAAAATTTTTATATATTTAAAATAATTATATTTTACATCAATGTTATATAATAAAGCATAATGTATACTTAGTAGCCTAATGTATAATATACAGGATGGAAGAAGAGTCTGTACTCTTCCAAATAACTTGATAACTATCATAGATTTCAAAAATCTGTTAATACTAACAAATTGGAAGTCATGGGTGAGCTATCTGATGGTGACCTTCAAATGAACTGATTATACAAATAAGGACAGCTACAAATCCTATCTCGTAAACTGTAATATATAAGGAAAAATTTCTACATACAAACTTGTTCAGCATTCAATTCTGAACACATTAGAAAAATTTCATGAAAGTTGGATGAATAGTTTGTCCAAAAATGAAACACTTAGATATATCATACATCAATTCCTTGAAACGTCCAAGATCAGTTTGTCTACAAACAGCAATTGATGGTGAGGCCACAAGTTTCATTCTTGCATAATAACAGTAGAGAATCTTCAAGGCTGCATCATTTGTTTGTGCACAGATTTCTCCTGACACTCAAAGCTGTGAGGAATTCCATCCAACATCATGCTAAACTGTGCTTGGATTGCTGATGAAAAACATTTTGAGCACATCCTTGATTAGTTTTTCTTATTGATTAGGCTCTGTGTTTTCAATTTATTGATTTGGGGTGTTATGTTTTGGTGTTGGTTCTATTGCAGCTGAAAAAAATTTGCTTTTGAAGTTAGTCTAACAAAATAATGGGATAAAAACCACATAATCACACATACTTGCAACTTCTACCAGGCAACTTTGGGTACATTTTTCGTGAAAGCTTATATCTATATATATATATATACATACACACAGGTGTGGAAGAAAAGTCTGTACTCCTCCCAATAACTTGATAACTATCATAGATTTCAAAAATCAGTTAATGCCAACAAATAGGAAGTCAATCATTTTTGAGCAAACTATTTATCTGATCTTAATGAAATTTTACTAATGTGTTCAGAATTGAATGCTGAACAAGTTTGTAATTGGAAATTTTTCCCTATCTATTAGGGTGGGTTACCTGACAGTGAGCTTCAAATGAGCTGATTATGCAAATGAGGACAGATACAAATCCTATCTCATAAACAATAACAGGTAGGATTTTGATGAAATTTTTTTTATTGTGCTCAGAATTGAATGCTGAAAAAGTTTGTAATTGGAAATTTTTCCCTATCTGTTGATGAATTCATACAATACAATATTTTTTAATAATTTTAATATCAAAATCTACAGGGTGCGCCAGCTAAATCCGGACAAATTTCAAATTGAATTTCCCGCCATATTTTACGTCAGCGCTACGATGCTTCTGACGTTTTAGTCCACCCTGTATAATAATATAATGCATACATAGTAAAACATTTGACCAGATAAAACAGTTGCTTTATTATGTATACATTATAGATCTTTTTATTTTTTTTCCTTTATGTCTTTTAAAATACAGATAGCTCTTAGTTTATGAGTTCCTGTATAACAAGTCCTGGGTTTGTGAGTTTTTTCTTAATATGAATAATTGAAAATATGATCATTAATTGCAATAAATAAATACTAAACATCAATAAAAACACAATTCAAACCACACATATCTATACAATACAGTACAACCGAGTTTGTAATATAAATTCCATCATCTACTTACAGAATCAGAAAAATCAAAATGGTGGCTGAGAAGCAAAAGTATCTTGCTCTCTACAATATTATGTACAAAATGGAAATTATTTATATAAGCATATTATACTGGTGTGCCCTACTCTCCTACTTAAAATCATTCAACTTATGATAATCCGATCTTATGATATTCCGAACTAGACTATTTTTATAGCATTTTGGCTAGAAATATTTTTTTGATTTATTAAAAATGTAATAAAGCAATCTCTTACCACTTTGGATCTGGTTTAGTTTGGAATGATTTTACACCTTGGATCCCAGGTTCAATTCCAGATTATTTTATTTACCTTATAAGGCTGGAATCAAATCTGAATGATTTTACTATCTTGAAGGATTCAGTATTCTATTGTCTGCTATTATTATTAAAATAACTACCATTATGGGTAATTATCTACTTACAATGTGTTATCAAAACAACCCTATCATAAGTAAAGGACTACCTGTATAAATAATTTCCATTACCAGATTCTGCCTAAAGCAGTAATTCATCTATGTTAAATCTCATCTATTTATCTGTCAATAATAATAAAGAATAAAAATTATTTTTTATCTGACATAAATAATTTTTTATTATTATAATTTTCTTGTTTTAAAGGCTATATTTTCATTTCTTTAGCTAAATGAATTGTTTAATCATATTGATATGAAACTATTGATTTTTTTTATCTTTATTTAATTTTATTATGATTAAATTGTATTGCTGAGAACAGAACCCTTACTTTTAGCATTAAGTTTGTGGAAAATTAATTGTCAGTTTAGGATTTCTTATTTTACTAGCTCATTCCAAGAACGAATTAACACATAAAGTCAAAAACTGTCTACATACCATATAATATTTTAAATGTATTGTGCAATTTGTTCTTTTCAGAAATAGAATATTATCTGTTTATATTTAAAACAATTAAATAATATATAGAGATATTCACTCCGTCAAAATATTATTAATATTGAGTTTGGTATATTTTTATTCATTAAATTGGTACTAGACAGTTTCACTTTATTAATTTGGAAAATCATTTCAACAATTAGTCCAGACTAACAAGGATAATTTATTGTGCTGCTATCTCTTTGTTTATAAATTTTAGATTTAACAAACAGCATAAATATATACCATTTTTTATTTTGAAATGATAATTTTTGCTTTTGCAAAGAAATTATTTTATCAATTAATTATCCACTGTGATTTGTTTAAATCAATGATTTTCTTGTCTAGTTTCTTCATTGATTGTATCAGATATATAAAATTTATTGTATATACAGATTTTAAAACAGAATTAATTTCATCTTTCACTACAGAGATCTGATATCAAATCCAATGCTTAAAATATGCTGATAATGAGTATCCATTATGTACTTACTATGTTTCCATCGTTTTGCAATTATATAAAACCATTTAATTTCATAAAACAATGATTACACATTATTCCAGATGTGTAAATTTTTAATATATATATTTTAACTATAAGTAAATTTGAACTATGATGGCATTTTGTTGTTCCATTGGAATATGCTAAATATAACTAAATGAAATTGTTTAAATAAATAATTTATTTTGTGTTTATTAGTTTTATTAAAATACTTACCATAATATAATCTATAATTAGTGAATATTTAATAAATTTAATTAAAAACATCAATTGCAACTTCCAGAAAACTGAATTTATTTTTGTCAATAATTTGGCAGAATGAAGATTTTAGAGGATTACATAAATTTAAGGGAGTATTTGATGAAATTAAAAAACTTTTAATTGCAGTAAAACTGTAATGATTGGAATGTTTATTATCATATTATGCTTAAATTTGAAGATCACTTAGCATTGGATGCAGTGCAGAACTTAAAATTTTTGGCCCTCCTGCAAAATATTATTCGGGCCCCTATCACAAAAAAAAATTATGTAGATATTTTTATTAGAAAATAACAAAATTGCATCATTAAAACGCAATTCAAAATTATTAAAAAATATATATATATATATAAAATTCTTCCTCTTGGATTTTAAATTTGCAAAATCTCTAATCACAATTGTTTCCATATTTTTGGCTACTGTCCTACTGCCGCAACTGCTCTGATTCAATGAATGTTTCACTCTTTTCATAGTTCACTTAATTTTTATTGTATTATGTTGTTAATTTAAAAAAAGGATAAAAAAGTACAGAGAGGATTTGGGCCCCCTGCATTGTAGTTCCACCATTGATTGGATGACACTGAAATTCAAAATCCACAGATAAGAAATAGAATAAATAGATGATAAATATATTATAACTATTGTATTATAATATCTATAATTATATTTATATTAATGTTTTTGGAATGCTTTAACATCAATAGTGGCAGTGACTTTTTAGTATTCAAGAATCAATTAAAAATTTTTACATTGGAATTAATGGGAAATGAGTTTTCAGTTTACAAATTTTCACTTAATGAACACTTTTTAACTTCATAAACTGAGAGACACCTGTAATTATAAATAAATACATATAGAGTTTTTGTCCTTTTTATCCATTACTATTGTAAGGTCCATTGGACCCTGAGAAGAATTTTATAATGTTTTATAGATATATAAATATAAAAATACATAGAATATTTTATTCTGTAATAAACTTACTCTATGTCAGGAAAAAGTGAGAAAAGATATAAAATTCAAGCAACTGTGAGACATTGTTCGTCACTTTAATAAAACTGCCAATCTGCAGGTAATTAAATAAAAGGGAAGGTGAAATAATTCATTGGAATTGACATATAAAGATGGAGATAAATTTGTTAGTAAGGAATGTACCAATCGCACAAAAACTTGTCTCTTATATCATTGAAGATAAATAAACAAAATGATCTCGGAGGCAAAACAATCTTATTATGTGCAGGTGTCGCTGTAACTCAATGCAAAAGAATGGGAAATAGTTTATTAAATTATAAACCGAACAACTAAATAATGGTTTTGTTTTCCTTATCCCCAGCAAGGGAGGGGAAAGGTTAAGATTTCTCCCAGAAAGAATGAGGGAGTCGCTCGAAAAGTCTTGGGGCAGTCAAGACGCTACACGGACAGTCGCTCGCAAGTCCTGAAATGGACAAGACGTGTTGGACAGTTGCTAGAAAGTTCCAGATTGGACAAACGGAGTCGCTCGAAAAGTCTTGGGGCAATCAAGACGCTACACGGACAGTCGCTCACAAGTCCTGAAATGGACAAGACGTGTTGGACAGTTGCTAGAAAGTTCCAGATTGGACAAAACGCATCGGAAATTGCTCGCAAGAGTACAGCGAAGAAAAGAATGACGACCAAAGAAAGGGACCAAAAAGTTTCAATTGTTTGAATTGAAACTTTTTGGTTCCCTTTCTTCGGTCATTGTTCTTTTCTTCGCTGTACTCTTGCGAGCAATTTCCGATGTTTTTGTTGACTGTACAACGAGGCTTCCCATCCATTGAAGAACAAGTGAAGACGAACGTCCATTCATAATTTGTATTAAATTATTTATCCTCATATTGCTCTACACACAGTGGCGGAACTACAATGTGCCAGACCCCGCAACGCGGGGTGGCCCAGAATTATAGGGGGCCCAAATCCTATTTGTCTGTACTTTCTTTACTCTATTTTAAAATTAACAACATAATACAATAAAATTTAAATGCACCATAATAACAATGAAACATTCATTGAATCAGAGTGGTGCGGCAGTAGGAGTAGTAGCCAAAAATATGGAAATAAAAGATGCAATTAAAAATTTTGCAAATTTAAAATCCAGGAGAAAGAATTTTAAATTTTAAATATATTTTCTTTTGATTATTTTCAATTTTGTTATTTTCTAATAAAAATTATCTATAGTCTGTTCCACTTTCAGAAGGCAGTGACATCACGAGTGAAGTTGTTATAGTTCATCTGCAAGAAGAAATATTTGGGTGAGTTCCAAACCTAAACAGCAAGTCATCAGTGATTAGTCTGTTGAGATTTGAAATGCATTCTTGATCAGAATACTTTCATGTATAAAGTTTCAAAATCTCTCTGCAGTCATAATTCATATTTTTATTCTCGATATAATAAAAAGTTTGGGGTAGAAAAAGACAAAATTAAAAAAATAAAAAAATTTGTAATTGTGAATATTCATATTCGAGATTATTCTAAAAGTAAGAGGGCATCTTGTTCTTACATAAAGAATAATATGAGAGGAAAGAAATTAAAAAATTAAAAATATTTGTAATTGTGAATATTCATATTCGAGATTATTCTAAAAGTAAGATGGCATCTTGTTCTTACATAAAGAATAATATGAGAGGAAAGATTCTTCATAGTCAAGCAAAGCAGATTATACTTAACGTTTACGGCAGATTAGTAGAACCTGGGTAGAATTGAATCCCGATAAATCTACAATTGATATCGTAAATTTGATGGAGGAATTAACCGGTTTCTCGGTTAGGACTGTTTACAGAATCAAGAAAGAAATGAAGGCACAGTATTGACACCAGAACGTAATATAAGAAAGTATCAACACCAAACTTCCCCTGGCGGATAAAGTTTTAAGTTATATTTTTAGATTAAAATATATTATATTTAGATTATATTATTCCGGTGCGGTGTGAAAATTTTATTTCGGGAAAATAAATTTATAAAATTATAGTTTAATTTCGTTTAATTCAATGGTTCCCAACTTCAAACTTAATGGAACTGTTTTAAATTATGTTAAAGAATTTAAGTATTTAGGGTGTATTATCAATAAAAATCTTTCTTGGGAAGCACATGTTCGGTACGTCCTCAGCAAAACAGAGGCTTTATTAAACAAACTTACTATGGTTGCAACACTACATTGGGGCCTAAACTCGAACATAATTGAATCTATTTATGAGGGAGTGATCATACCTCAGCTGGCTTATGCATGCCCAGTCTGGGGGGATTCTCTGGATAAAGTTAAAATAAGGGAACTTCTTT